>CAUYRH010060149.1:0-40326 GCA_963574655.1 Perodicticus potto | reverse complement strand
AAGCGAGTCTCCTGCCTCTGCCTCCCAAGTAGCTGGGACTACAGGCACCCACCACAATGCCTGGCCATTTTTTGGTTGCAGCCGTCATTGTTGTTTGGCGGGGCCCGAGCTGGATTCGAACCCGCCGGCTCAGGTGTATGTGGCTGGTCCTTAGCTGCTTGAGCCACAGATGCCGAGCCATTAGTCATCTGATTTCTATAACGCTTCATCAGGCAAATCTATCAGTTGCTTTCCAAATCTGAAAAGTTTGGTCAAACTTAAAAGAAAGGAGCAAGTTATGGATGTGTGTCCCTGTTGCACAGCTGAAGCACACTTGCACACACTTACAATCAGGTTGATTGTGTCAGCCTTGCAGTCCCTGGAAGGTGTCACCAGCAGCACAGAATGCGAGAGAGCAGAGTCTTACTAGTCATCCACCGTCCGAGATGCTAGGCATCCCATGACACTGGGAGGCAAACAGAGGGTCCGATGGGCAGGGCCCTGCCCGAGGTCACACAGCAGGGTGGCAGAGGCAAGAAGGGAGCCCCTTCCAGTCGCGAAGCCTCTCCAGCTCCACCTCAGGCCCTCCTGGCCACAGAGCCTTCTACGACTCCACGACTAGAGTTCCATACCATGGACCACGAGAATAGGAAGACGAGCAGCTGAGAGGTAGATGGGCGTAAAGGAACTGGGGGTGACCTTCCTGAAGTATAAACATCCCCCAAAACATACGGACTTGAGTGAAATGAGCAAGTTCATCATCTTCTATAGTTAGAAATGGGGTAAGTTGCAAGATACCAGAGAAAGGAAAGAATTGAAAAGAGCATTTAGTGATCTAGTTAAAAATAGAGATGGTGCTAGACCAGAAAGTAACAGATGAATGTGGGTTTAAATTATACAAAGAGAAGAGGCCTTTGTTCCCGGTTCCCATTCTCTGTAGATAACAGGCAAAGCTGCCCAAATATCTCACAGGCCCTAGAACCTCCTTTTGAAAATCCCATTCTTCCATATTATCAAGGAAGTTATATTAAGCATGGTAAGATCCATGTCACATGTTTAAAATAACTGAAATACATACAATTCAGTAAAAATCTATCCTACTTCCAGATACTGCGGTTACCCCCAACACACACTCAAGTACCCACCCTAGTGAAAATCAAACCGAAGAGAAATATAAGAACTTCTGCGGTTCTTGGCTGGTGCAAGGAAAGAATTGGTAGCATAGCTATATTCACGGACACACCACTAGACTTTTCTTTACTGAACACTTGACTGAACCCTAAATAACTTTGAATAGGTAGCTGGGATCTTTCTGATAAGCTGCAGTTGATTGGGCAAAATGCTGTCCTACCATGGGGAATTAAAGTCATCCACTTCTAAGACAAGTGGGGCCAATGAGTTGGAGTGAGACATTATTGGTTGGAATTCATCAAGTCTAATATGTTCATTCAGACACAATAAAATCAGACATCTTACTCAAGATGAAAGGCCCAGACTCTAAACTCTGACAGGACAACCTACATCCCCAGATGCATGTAGCCTGAGCACCTATCTTTTCTCTACATAAGCTCTGTGCAACCCTGTCTTTCCTAAACCATCAAAAAAGACAGTATGGACATCGGGGACAGCCCCCAATTCCTACAAGAAAACCAAAGTGCTTGTTCCCATTGGACTGTCAGAGTTTGGGAAGTAACCACAGTTATCAGCTCCCAGTGTTTGCACAAGTTCACTGCCAATGCTAAAGGCACAGGGTGAGTAGACACGAGCCATCCTGGATTAACCGGAGTAATCCCACCCTGAGGAGAATCTCAGCATTCTTACTCACCTGTTTGCTCAGCCCAGCTTCACTAACCCTTCCTAAGTTATCCCTTCAATCCCCAACCCTCGATCAGGTTGAATTCTGAATATGTCAATTAGAAACCTGAAAGGGAGGGTCCATACATTGTAGCTGATTGCTCCTGCATACTCTTTCTATGACCCCTACTATTATATAGTTTAAAGCCCTTCAGCACAGGGGCCAGTTCTGCGTCTTTGTGGGCACCGCAGCATCTGTTACAGCACTGGGCCTGGAGTAAATGGGCCATAAAGATGTCCTCATTTTGACGCTGTGTCACTCTGGCTGCATCTCTAGAGGAAGTTTGGTGGGAAATTGAGTCAAATCTGAAGGTTTCACAATTACTTTACCACAACTTCTTTTTAAAACAGTGCTTCTTCAAGTCCTCCTTTAAAGGCTAATGTAGTATATTGATCATGCTAATCCTAAAGCTGTAAATCCCATGGACAACAGAGCATAACTTATATAGCCAGGCATGGTTCTTTCAAAAGCTTGATGATTTCATAGGAACCCAAATATTCTTTCCTTTTTCGTTCCCCGCCCAAGCATTCTTTCCTTCACTCTGAAAGTGATGTTATACAGTTTCTAGCAAGAGAAGGAGGGGGCTGCCATTGCATGTTGCCTTCTTGTGACTTCCCACTTCATTTGGAATAAAATCCAAGATCCTTCCCACATCCCCTGCCCACCTCTCCAATCTCATTTCTTAATACTCTCTTCCTCCTCGATATTCCAGCAATATAAGATCGCCAACATGACCTATCTTTTAATTCCTCAAATACATGAGTCTTTTCTTAACCAGTATCTTAAAGTGTTTCCCCTGCCTGGAAATATTTTTCCTTGATCCTCAGATCTTCCTTCTGTGACCTTATTTCTTTTTCTTTCTTTCTTTTTTTCTTTTATTGAGACATAGTCTCACTTTGTCACCCTCAGTAGAGTGCTGTGGTGTCATAGCTCACAGCAACCTCAAACTCCTGGGCTTAAATGATTCTCTAGCCTCAGCTTCCCCAGTAGTGTGACCTACTTTCTTGACCACAAAATATAGTAATTTTTCCCCTCTAACCTTTGCTTCTTTCAGATTACTCAGTTTTTTCCTTTTCAGAACTTATTTGGATTTATAATTGAGTATCTTGTCACCTTCTCCGTCTCTCCCAATACACTATAAACTCCTGAGAGCAGGGACCGTACTCATCCTGTTTATGACTGTGTCTCACATGCCCAGCACAGAGTACAGCACCATGATGGGCCTCAGTAAACATTCGTTTGATGAATGAATAAATGAGCAAATACTTCAAAAGAGATTAATCCTCTGCTCTCTGGCTCTCTTTCCTACTCACCCATTTTAAGTCCTTCTTGGAGGCTAAGAACAATAGTCTTCTGCTCAGAGGATTTATCTAGGAATATAAATTAATTTAATAGGGTAGGGCAGTTTTTTGGTTCCTACTAGCAGAATGAGGTCAGAAATGTATGAACAATGAAGATAAATGTGGCAGGATGCGGCTTAGCAGTCCTGGTGAATTCAACAACACAGTTCCCAGGACAGAAATATGTCTTTACAATCCGGAGGAACTACTGCGAGCTCAGCAGGTGACAGATTGTAACCTCTATCAAATGTAGGTCATATGCCATCCCAAAGTAAGACTGATAATGAGCCGAGTCATTTTTAAAAATGACTTAGGACCTGCCTAAACAGAAGAGATTTACTGTGTCCCTCAGAAGGAGAAGATGATGCAAATTAGGAACTGCCTTCTCCATATTTTTCCACCTACTTGCAGATCTATGGAGCCGGAGCCCAGGTAGGAAGCCAAGCAGCCCTCTTGGCTTTTATTGGCCATTGTTGATGGCATTAATTAGATTGCATAACTGGGGAGATTGACACACAGCCCCCGGTTCAATTGCAATTTACCATGGGATTCTAATTCCAAGTGCCCCCAAACAAAATGTCCTCAATAAACTTCAGCTCAGATCAGCGTGTGAACAGAAGAAAGCGGCTGCTCCTCCAGTTAGTTTCCTCCAGAGATCACTGTTTTCAATGGTGTCAGGCGCTGCACACCTCTCTGGGAGTGAGATCACGGGGGCTGTGTTTAGCCCTCTTCCTGTTCCATGTCACTATTCCAGTGTGGGCTAGCCATCCACTTGGCACCGCAGCTCTCCTGCCGAAAGTTTCTAGTTTTTCTCTATCTAGACCTATTCTAGGTAAGATTGATAAATAGAAAGATTCTTTGTTTATCTCGTACCTGGCAGACTAACTTTGCAATCTTCTGAAACTTAACTTCTGCATGCTTTAGTCTCCTCATCTATAAAACGGGGATAATAGTAGTGTCTACCTCATAGGGTTGAGTTAATGATGAAATGAGCTATTGCATGGAAAGCACATAGAAGTGGTAAATAACAGCGAGGGCCCAGTAAATGTCAGCTAATGTGCCTGATCATCTGTATCATTTTTCACAGTGAGACTCTGGAAGGAAAGGGCAGGGATTGAACTCAGTCATTCTTATGTTCTAGGGGTCTGATTCAGCACTTGACATACTAAAGTGCTCATCAAACATATGTTGAATTAAATTGAATTCTCCTGGCACTTCTAATCTGCATATTCAGATGCTGGTTGTCAGCTAGTTGCTTGTTCTGATTAGTGTGGAAATCATACAGCCTCACTGAGCTGCTGTCTCATAGGAGACAGGAAGGTTCACCATCATACGCTCTGCACCTGTGGTCCCAGCCTTTTTGACAGCAGGGACCAGTTTCACAGAAGACAATTTTTCCATAGACAGGGGTCGAGGGGGGTTAGATTCCCATAAGGAGTGCACAGTGCAGATCCCTCACGTGCTCAGTCTGTGGTAGAGTTGGTGCTCCTATGGAATCAAGGGCTGCTACTGGGTCGACAGGAGGCGGAGGTCAGGAGTCGATGCGAGTGGTGGGAAGTGGCTTTAAATACAGATGAAGCTTTGCTCGCTTGCCTGCTACTCACCTCCCACCGTGTGGCCGTGTTTCTAGCAGGCCAGACCAGTACCAGTCCATATCTGGGGGTTGGGGACCCAGCCCTACTCCAACTGCCTCATAGTAAGTGTTCAGTAACTCTCCACAGCTTTAAACTGACTCCATTTCTGACTCCTAATAACAAGGAAATCATATGGAAAATGTGTAAGAGCAACAGGCATTTATACCCCAGTAACTCCATCATTTAGGACTGGGAGGAGAGGTCCAGACCCTCGGGGTACCAAGACTGGGGCTAATAGGAAAGAGGAGGAGAGGGGTGCTTTAAAGCTGGACTGCACAGGAGACTGTATACTCCTTGTGGACAAAGACCATGTTTCCTTTCTCGAGCACTCAACAAACATCAGTCCAATTAATGAATTCATTCAAGTTTGAAACCCCAATCTGGGTGGCTCCCATTGCTCCCTGGTGTCAGGTATGTGCCTATCAGCACCTGGCTGCAGAGTTCCCATCCCATCCTGCTCCCATCACCATACACTCCCCATCCCTAGCTAGAGCCTCACCTCCATCTGAACTTGGCAAGATGTCAAGTCGCTTTGACATCATGTGTGTGCAAAAATTACCCCAAGTAGTTAACATACACTTGCCTGAATCTATTCTTGGTGTCCAGAAAGATATCAAGAATGAGTGCCGCCTCCTGTTGGATAGGAGAAAACTCCCGTTTGCTACATCTTGAACGCATTCTCTCTTTGAAACAGCTCAACCTTAGGAAAGAGTTTTGCCATCAGTAGCCTGTCTTTAAAGAGTATTAGCAGAGAAGCTTCTTTAGGAGAGAGACCAGCCACAATTGCTAATCAAACACAGCTGGCTTCCTTCTCGTGTCATGTGTGAGAGAGGAAAGAGCTTTTGACTTGTGTAATGGGGGTGGGGGTGTTTGCTCCCCAACCTTTGCAGAATAGCTGTTGAAATCTGTCCCCGATGTTGCAGGAGGCTTAAAGGGAGGGCAGATCCCTCATGAATACATCAATGCCCTCCCTTGGGGTGAGTGAGTTCTCACTCGATTACTTCCCGAGAGAGCTGGTTGTTAAAAAGAGCCCGGCATCTCCGGCCACCTCCCCACCCTCTGACCCCACCCTTGCTTCTTCTCTCTCCAGCTGATCTCTGCACATCCTGGCTCCCCTTCACCGCTGCCACCAGTGGAAGCAGCCTGAGGTCCTTACCACATGCAGACACCCAATTTGGAAATTTTCAGTCATCAGAACCATGAGTCAAATATATCTATTTTCTTTATAAATTGCCTGGTTTTCTTTTTTTGGCCATCTTTTCTTTGTTTCAGGTGCTACTGCCATGAAGGTCGAGCTGTGCAGCTTCAGCGGGTACAAGATCTACCCCGGACACGGGAGATGCTACGCGAGGACCCACGGCAAGGTTTTCCAGTTTGTGAATGCAAAATGCGAGTCAGCATTCCTTTCCAAGAGGAATCCTCGACAGATAAACTGGACTGTACTCTACAGAAGAAAGCACAAAAAGGGACAGTCGGAGGAAATTCAAAAGAAAAGAACCCGCTGTGCAGTCAAATTCCAGAGGGCCATCACTGGTGCATCTCTTGCAGATATAATGGCGAAAAGAAACCAGAAACCTGAAATTAGAAAGGCTCAACGAGAACAAGCTATCAGGCTGCAAAGGAAGCAAAAAAGGCAAAGCAAGCATCGAAAAAGACTGCAATGGCTGCTGCTAAGGCGCCTACAAAGGCAGCACCTAAGCAAAAGATTGTGAAGCCTGGGAAGGTTTCTGCTCCCCGATTTGGTAGAAAACGTTAAATTGGCAGATCAGATTTTTAAATAAAGATCCAACGATAAAAAAAAAAATTGCCTGGTTTCAGGTACAGGCAGCCCCCCAGTTACACACACCTGACTAGTATATGCCCGGCACTTATGAGTAGAAGCCATCACAGGTAATAGGTAAATGTACCTGTTCCAACTTACAGACAAATTCAACTTAAGAACAAACTTACAGAACCCATCTCACCTGTAACCCAGGGGCTGCTTGTGTTCTTTAATAACGACACAGAACCAAGACCCTTGGCTCCCCCCGCCAACATCAACTTTGTAAACAAAGTCTGTGCGAGATGCTGTGGACACCACAGGATAGAAAACCTAATGAAGAGAGGTTTAAACAAGAAGGATGTTTATTCTTTTTCACCATGTGAAATCCGAAGGTAGAGCAATTTCAGAGTGGGTTAACTCCTGGAATAGAAACATCAGGGGTCTAACTTAGCTCTTCTGCAGCTTTCCCCCCAGTTCCAAGCTCTGCTGTAATCAGGTCTCACATGCTATGAACAATCTCCAGAGGCTGAAAAAGGGGATGTCCTCATCTTGTGTCCCTCCATCAGTTGTCCCCTGTTGTTTCTGGCCAGAATCAGAATAATCTGCTCACAATTAAACAATCACTAGACAAGGAAAGCACACCACCATTGGTCTAGACCAGGGGTCCTCAAACTACGGCCCGCGGGCCACATGTGTTGGTGTGAATTGTACTTGTTCCCGTTTTGTTTTTTACTTCAAAATAAGATATGTGCAGTGTGCATAGGAATTTGTTCATGGTTTTTTTTTAAAAACTATAGTCCTGCTCTCCTACGGTCTGAGGGACAATGAATTGGCCCCTTGTTTAAAAAGTTTGAGGACGCCTGGTCTAGACCAATGAAGATTCACCTTCTGTGGTTGGGTAGAGGCCAAGTTCTTAAAAAGAACATGACACCTCAGAGGGGGGTAACTAAAATCAAGGTTTTGACAGCAAGTTAGAAGGCAATGATAGCTGCCTGGTAGGCAAACAACTGTGTCTACCACAGAGAAGGTTGGCTACATTGACCTCTGAGTATGGAATGAGTAAAAGCATTTTAATCTTATGCTTGGGAAAAAGCTATTTTAAGACAAGGATCCTGCTTCCTCAGAGCTGGTTGAAAAGATAAAGCTTTTTGGGCAGCGCCTGTGGCTCAGCGAGTAGGAAGCCGGCCCCATATACCGAAGGTGGCAGGTTCAAACCTGGCCTCGGCCGAACTGCAAAAACAGAAAAATAGGCGGGCGTTGTGGCAGGCACCTGTAGTCCTAGCTACTTGGGAGGCTGAGGCAAGAGAATCGCCTAAACCCAGGAGTTGGAGGTTACTGTGAGCTGTGTGATGCCATGGCACTTTACCGAGAGCGATAGAGTGAGACTCTGTCTCTACAAAAAAAAAAAAAAAAAAAAAGATAAAGCCTTTTCAAAAACATTCGCTCAAAATGGCTTTGTAATCGCCATGTGTGTGGACTGTGATAGAACCAGGGCCCCACCAGAATCTTTTAGAATACACAATATTAAAGTAGGTTCACCAACTCAAAAAAAAAAAAAAAATCTTACAAGGTCACAAGGTTTGCACACATCCCAATTTCAGATAAACAGAGACAGTGAAATGGTGATATTTGGCTTCAGTTTCAGTCTCTGTTACAAATTGATCAATTTTGACCAATCGACCCTCAGGAGGATATAATACTATTTTTATGCATGAGAAACACAACTCACAACTTCACTAGAGACACTGCTAAGGGTTTTATAAATATTTTCTTGGAAAAAGTTGGACACTTCTAATTCCTTATGAAAAAAAAATAGAAAAATAAGGGAACTGTTTGATCCTGGAGACATAACAATGAATTTCTCTCTACAAGATTTATATGAAGCACAAAATTTGATGATTTCAGTTGCTGCTTGACTGATCACACAATTCTTTCGCGCCTAACCTCAGGTTGGCCATTCTCTCTTCTCTCCATGCTTTCTGGCATCTGGCAGGCCCACAAGTGCTGAAAGCTCAGGTCTCACCCCTTAGCGAGAACTTGGTATTCTCAGAAGGTCCAAAATTCATATGTTGAAAGTTTAATTATTCGGACCTCAGAATGTAACCATATTTGGAGATAGCATCTTTTAAGAGATATTAAGTCAAAATAAGGAAGTTGGGGTGGCCCTAATTCATTCTGATTAGTGTCCTTAAGGAAAAAGGAAATTTTGACCCAAAAACAGACACCAGGGACACACAGAGGAAAGCCCATGTGAGGACTACGCTTAAAGGTCTCCATCTGCAAGCCAAAGAGACAGGCCTCAGGAGAAATCCAGGCTGAGGACACTTTGACTTTGGACTTCCACCCTGCAGTACTGGGAGACAGTAACATTCTGTAGTTTAAGCTGCACAGCCCGTGGTATTTTGCTACATCAGCTCCAGAAGACCAGCACAGGGAGCAAAGGTGCACAGCCTCAGGGACCTTCCTCTGATTTCCCTACCTCCTCCCTTCCGGAAAGTCCTCTCTATTCAGTCCTGCCCCTGCACCCAGCTGGCCTTCCCCCAGCTGTGGGGCCCTTCACCCACAAATGAAGACCGACACGCAGATTCCTCAGCGATGAATACTGCACACCGTCCACATTATGAAATCTCTTCCTTCTCTGACTCCGTCTCTCCAGAGAGGAGTAGGGTGTGTTCTGAGCTCAGACCACAGAAGCCGACTTCTTCTAGAAGTGCCTTGCAAAGAAGCGGTGAGTTAAGTTACATAGAACTCACCTGAGAAAATAGCCAGTAGTTCTCAAAACACAAGCCAGTCAGCAAAAGGATGTCTCGAGACCTCTGCGTGCTAGGACAGTGAGGCTCTTGTCCATCAGCAAGAGCCAGCTGGAAGCAGGGAGATCAGGTAAGTAAATTTTCAGGAAGACTGAGTTTCAAATGTGGGTTACTGCCAGACAGGGATTGTATGTCCTCAAGCAGATGTCCTTCCCTGTGACCTGTGAGACCAGCTGTGCGTGGCCCTCTTCCCAGAGAGGAGAAATAGAAATACCCATCCACAGTTAGGGACTGAGATTAAGATGAGGGAAGGGTGAAAGGATTACACGGTGTTTGAAATTGAAGCAGACTACCAGGGTTAAAATTCTTGCTCCATCACTAATGAACTACATGGCTTCAAACACATTATCCAACCTTTCTAAGCCATCATCACTCATATCCAAAATGGGAATAATAGTAGCTCCCTTCAGCAAGCCGTTGGGTGGAATTAAATAAGACAAGGTAGTAAAACTAGCAGAATATTGGATATATAAGAAAGTAAATAGCAGGAGTCATGGCAGCAATAGTGTTGGTGATTATTAATAAAACAGATAAACAAGCAGAAGCATATAGCATTGCAAGAGCTGTCACTGAGCTCTGCACATCTTGGTAGTAACAGAAGTAGAAAAAAAAGAACTAGAGATGTAGGTAAAGAAGCTGTAGGCCAAGTCAAAAAATCCTCCTAGGGGAGAGGAATGTTGAGTGGAGCCAGAGTGAGATAAGACCTTGAGACAGAGGGGAAGTCCGAGGGTACTGGAGTTTTCCTCCTCTTTCAGCTAAGCATGTTAACAAAAGTGCACAAATGCTTTTCCCGCTAGAAACAGTCAAGTTACTTTATCTCAGAAGCGATCTTCTGTAGGAACTATTATATTTACAATCATAACAACAAACCGCCCTCAGACACATCCCAGGGCAAAAGCCCAAAACACACAGTTCTGCTTCAGTGAGAGAGGCTGCTATTGTGAAAAGTAGATTAAAATGTGGGCGTTCCTCTAAATTAGATCAACAACCCAGCCCCAAGTCACAGAATCCTTCTAGCCAAGAAAGACCATAAAGCAGCTACTCAGTCGCTCACTGGCCAGTCCAGCATCAGTGGTGTGTTCCAGTGCTTCTCAGACTGAAAGCTGTACAAAACCAGGAGATTCCACTTTCCCCTTAGGAAGAAAAGGAGACGCAAGAAGGGCATTTTTTCTCCATTAACAAAATAGTCACACAAACCAGTTAGCAGCCATCAGTAAAGACATGGTTATTCAACCAAATGTTGCAGTGAAATCATTCATTAGAGAAATTATTCAAATTTTAACCATTTTATAAATCTGTATAAAATTATTTTCCATATGGATTGAGGATTTAATTTTTATAAAAAGGAAGAAGAAAAAGAAGAGGAGGAAGAGAAGCACAAACAAGCTAGAGGAAATTATAAGCATGCCTTTAATTCATCTTGAGATAGCACAGCTCTTTTAACATATGGCCACAAGTTCTATGAGGCACTTTCCATGAAGTCACTTGAATGTGGGCGCTTGAGACTGCTTTGATCAAAAACTAGTTGATGTCCGAGGCTATAGATCATGCAAAGCCTTATAGCTTCCACTTTGTTCTTAGAACATTCACTTTTGGAGCTACTACGAGCTACCATGTAAGAATTCTAACTACCCCAAGGCCGCCATGCTGGATGGGCCACAGGCAAGAACTGATGAACAGTCACCACTGAGCCCAGTCTTCCCATCATCCCCACCAAGGCTCTGGACCTGACTTAGAACTAACTAAGTCAGCTCTCTACTAGCTGATGAACATTGAATAACTTCTGTCAACACCAAGGGATGCAGAAGAACTATCACTTGAGCCCAGCCCAAATCCCTGACCTATAAATATTATAAAATTCAACAAATTTTGGTTGTTGTTTTAAAGCCATTAAGTTTAGAGGTTGCTTGACATGCAGCAATGGATAACTGGACTGGTGGAAAAGCAGCTTCTAAGCACAAAAGCTCATAAGAAATCTACAAAATAGTAGAGTTGAAATTGTAATCTGTTCTATGTCAATTATCAGCATATACGAAATTGAAAGGCAATAACTGAGTAGAAAAATATCTTTGAAACACATCTAATGGACAAACTAGAAGAAAACTGCAATAGAAAAAGTGAAATAACAAAATGCAATTATCAGAAAAAAATTTAAAACATGAAAAGAAAAGATATTTATGACTCTTAATAATAAAATAACTGCAAATTAGATAATATGATACTTTTTTGCCTTTAAACTTGCAAAGTTTTGAAAACAGTAGCATTCAATGCCTGCAAGACTGCAGCGAAGCAGGAATTTTCCAACACTGCTTGTAGAAATGTAAATTGGTAATTTTCCTGGAGAATAGTTTGATGATACAAATCAAAAGTCTTAAATATCCTTTGCTCAAGTATTCCAACTTCTAAAAATTAATGAGATGTAGCCAGATATTTCTTACAAATATTTTCATTACAGTGCTATTTATAACAGTGCAAAATTATAAACAACAAAACATCCAATGGCAGAATTGTTACTAAATTTCACATGACAAAATACAATGGAGTTATCAAAAATCACATTCTCCAAAATATTCAATACCAGGAGAATACATTTATTACAGAATTAAAATGGGTAAAAGTTAGTTAAACGTATACAGAAAGAACAGCCACAGTTTCACTTACATACTTGAATAGATAGATCTTTAAAAACTGAATGGTGGCCAGGTACAGTGGCTCACACTTTTAAGTCCAGCACTTTGGGCTCAGCTCCTGTAGCTCAGTGGTTAGTGTGCTAGCCACATACACTGAGGCAGGCAGGTTCAAATCCAGCCAAGGCCTGCTAAGCAACAATGACAACTGCAACAAAAAAATAGCTGAGTGTTGTGGCGGGTGCCTGTAGTCCCAGCTACTAGGGAGGCTGAGGCAAGAAAATCACTTAAGACCAAGAGTCTATACCCCAGGAAAATGGACTAGATATACTTTTCCTTGTTCAACTCACTAAGCACAAGTAAAAATCCTGGTTGTTATATATAAAACAAATATAATACTCTAAAAAGTAGAAAGAAGACACCAGATTTGATAGGATTCAGGGACCCAGGACCTGAGGAACAACGTGTTAGTGAGTTCCATGGCTTTTCTTTGTGACTCATACATCCCAGACGTGGAACTAAAGAAACCCACACCCCAGAAACACCGACTGGAGCAGACAAAAAAAAACTGCAGTAAGCATTCCACATTGTATATTAAATCAGTGCATTGTATGCCATAAATGCATTAATGTACACAGTTATGATTTAATAAAGAATTAAAAAAAAACCTGCTATCCCTTAAAAAGAAGGAAAAGGACAACTAGAAAGACAGAAAACTTGATGACAATAACTGCTCTACTCCAGTCAAATAGCACAGAAAGATATTATAACCCCTCACCCACCCGCAGCAGCAAGCCCAGTGGGGAACCTCAACAGCCACCGTCCTGAGGCTGTAACAAGGCACTCCCACCATCTGACAACAAGGGGTGTTACTGAAGGTCAAGTAGTGCACCAGGACTTTCATCCAGTAGGACCAGTATGTACTCCTAACCTCCCTCCATGCTGAGGAGCCTGGGATTCCACCCCATCCAGCGACAGTGAGGCACCTCTCCCACTCCACAATAGGAGGGGGTGGGAGGATGTCTAGAAGAGAATCTGAGCTTTCACCACCACCCATCAATAACCAGGACACTCCCACCAACAGAACCCCATTCCCACTAGCAGTAAGGAGGAGTCTGCCTATCCCCCCACACTTGAATGACAATGGAGGCCAAGTGATGAACCTGGACTTCTACCCCTGCCTGAAAGTAACAAGGTGACATCCCCCCTTTCCCATGCTGGAATGCTATCAGAGAGACCGGCTGAAAGAGCAGGTTTAAATAAGATTTGAAGCTACGTAACATAATACAAAAATGTAGAGGGCTTCAAAAATCACTCATCATCCCAAGAAGATATAACTGATTGAAAAACTGCATGCAATGGATGCCAATACCAAGATGACAGAGATGATGGTTTTATCTGATGCAGATTTTAAAGCTAGTTCTGACGAAAATGCTTCAACAGCAATTATAAACATGCTTGAAACAAGTGGAAAAATAGAAAGCCTCAGCAAAGAAATGCAAAATGTCAGGAAGGAAATAGAAAATATATACATTTTAAAAAGAACCAAATGGAAATATAAGAATTGAAAAGCATAGTAATCAAAATTAAAAATCTCAGCACGTGGACTTCCATTCATTTCCTATTGCTGCTGTTACAAATTATCATAATTTAGTAGTTTAAAGCAATGCAAATTTATTATCTTATAGTTTGATGATTCAGTTCAGTTGTGACACTATCTACCCCATCATAGCACCAGAATCTACAAGTGAAAGGCTTAGTTCCACAACACTGTGCCCACGTCAGATGCCAAGTGCTAGTCCCAGATGTTTAGCTGTCCTTACGATGGGTCAGTTATAAATCAGAGGTTCCCACAACCTCCCTGCAGTTTCCATCATTTGCTGGAATGGCCCCCAAAACGCGGAGAAATACTTTACTTATGCTTATCCATCTATCATAAAAGGACACAATTCAGAAATAGCTGGATGGAAGAGATGTGTTAGAGCAAGGCATGGGGGAAGGAGCTTGGAGCTTCTATGCTGGCTCTAAGACCAGCACACCGTCCTTCTAATACCTCTACATGTTCTGCAACCCCAAAATTCTCCAAACTCTGTCTTTTTGAGTCTTACAGAGGTTCTTTACAAAGGCAAGATTAATTAAATTATTGGCTGCTGGCCACTGGCAACTCAACCTTCAACCCCTCTCCTTTCCCTGGAGGTCAGGGGTGAAGCTGAGACTTTCAACCCTCTAATCAATGACTACTGCCCCTAGCAGCCAGCCCTGCCCCTGAGATTATCCAGGAGCCTGGAGTCATCAGCATCTCATTAGCATACACAAATGTGCCAGGAAAGGTGGACAAAGACCAAACATATATTTCTTATTATAGATCACAATATCACAGCTACCACTGAGGGAAACTGGACAAAGGGCACAAGGCACTTCTCTGTATCATTTCTTCCAACTGCATGTGAATATCTTCAACCTCCTACAAATAAAAAGTTTAATTAAAAAAATTTTGTGTGGCTTCACATAAAAATCTAGATCTCCACCTTCTCTGAAAAAATTGCAAGATGTGATCTACTTCCAAATATGGCTAAAATGGTTGGAGTAGAGTAACAGCTGCCCCTCCACCCTGGGCAAGCATTTGCCAGTTCACCCCAGTCCTCACCACTCCCTATTGTCTGCCACTCAGCTTGCTCTGCTGTTTCTCTTACATCTGCTGAGAGTCCCCTGCCTGGCCCCTATAGGTGTCTGAGTTTTCCACTGTTGTAAACTCTGATTCCTTATACATGCAGTCCCCAACATCTGGGCTGCAGACTTGTATGGGTCAGTGGCCTGTTAGGAAGTGGGCTACACTGCTGGAGGGGAGTGGCTGGTAAATGAGGAAGCAAAGCAGCTTTATCTGTATTTACAACAGCTCCTATCCCTCATATCACTGCCTGAGCTCTTCCTCCTGTCAGATAAGTGGAGCATTAGATTGTAATAGAAGCACAGATCCTACTGTAAACTGTACATGCAAGGTATCTATGAAAATCTAATGCCTGATGATCTGAGATGGAGATGTGATGCATTTGAGTCATCCCAAAGCCATCATCCCTGTATCCCCCAGCCATGGAAAAATTATCTTCCATGAAACCAGTTCCTGGTGCCAAAAGAGTTGGGGACTCCCGCCTTATACCAGTAAGGCAGAGCTAAGTCATGCTGAGGTGTTAGCTCATGGAAACACCTTAACATCTTATGCCTGGAAAATGCATACCTAAGACAGACATACCATACATTAGAAACCCTTAAAATTCAGAAATATGAGTTAAAATAATGGTTTTCCCACCTGGCCTTCAGCAAATTGCTTGAATTTCTATACTTTCACTTGTAAAATGGTGACAATAATACATAGCTCACTCCAACCAAAGTACCTCCCTCCATAAATAGACACTTATTAGTATGTTTTCCCCAGAACAGCAGGGAGACTCTTCCTCACAGCTTTGTCATTCCTCTTTCGTGACCAACAGATTGGTTTCCACCAGAGTTTTATACATAACAGGGCTGCCAAAAAAAAATATACACTCATTTTAAGAGATCTTGTGGGTAGGAAAATCAATCATTCCCCAAAAGTGTACAAATTGCACATAAAAGGGATGTGCATAACATGCCTAGATATATTTGACCTGTAACACTACCTTCCATTCAACTCTGAAAAGTAATACATAGATAACATCACTTTAAATGTATATACATTGTTTGGCCCCACCTGTATGTCTACCATTGACTGGGAACTCAGGTACCACTGTGGTAAGCGTCTATCCAGAACTATTTCACATAGGCCAGGCACAATGGCTCATGCCTGTAATCCTAGAACTCTAGGAGGCCAAGGTGGGTGGATTGCTTGAGTTCATGACTTCCAGACCAGCCTGATCGAGAGCAAGGCCCTTGTCTCTAAAAATTAGCCAGGTGTTGTGGTGGGTGCCTGTAGTCCCAGCCACTGGAGAGGCTGAGGAAAGACAATTGCTTGAGGCCAAGAGTTTGAGGTTGCTGTGAGCTATGACGCCATTGCACTCTACCAAGGCCAACAAAGTAAGACTGTCTAAAAACAAAAACAAACAAACAAAAAGCAGAACTATCTCACAATCTTTTGTAATGTTATGCAGCAGCTGTTCTTTTGTATTAAGCTCATCTTACAAATCAGGAACTGGAGGCATAGAATTATTTGGTTATTTAGGCTTCGGCCAATACTTCTGACTCTAGAATCTGTCTTTTCCACGGTCTCTCTCACTTTCAGGCTTGGGTAAAGTCTTCCTTCCCAGACCCTCTCCGGGGACCAGCCCACACCTTTTGCATCTCTTTGAACATTAGGGAGGTGGTCATTAATGAGCACATCCTAGTCAGTCTCATTTTACAGCTCTGTGGACTCTGAGCATGCCATTTCTGTTTCACCTTCTTCACCTGGCACTGAAATCTCTTGAGGGATGAGTGTGTGACTCAGGGACCTGCAAGCACATTGTGTTTGAAGATTTTCAGATACCATGTGCCAAGCACTGGGTATTATTATCAAGGATACTTTCCTATGGCAGTTTTATTGGCATCCTTTTCACGAGCTGATGATCTTTTATTGGCACTAACTTATATTGGCAAAGAGAAGGGGACAAAAAACACAAGAAACAGGCTGAGTGAAATACCAGCTCTCCCCTGAGGACTGGTTGCTGGCCAAGCTCCTCAGGGCTTGTCACTCACCGGAGATGAAGAGACTTGGGAACAACAGGATACTCTCTGCCTCTTGACAGCGTATCCAGAACCTTCCCAGGAAATTAAACCAGAGAAATGTTGTAGGCTTATTTCTCAGTGGTGAAGAGCTTGGACTCTTCTGTAAGACAAAGCCGGATTCGATTCCTGCCCCGCCCCCACCCCACTCAGCTGTGTGAACGAGGGCAAGGTTCATAACTTCTCTTGCTAAGCCTGTTTTTTCATTTTGTAAAAAGGAGATGATATTCCTAACAATGCCTTCCTTACAGCGTCTTGGAAGGACATGGATGAGGTGATACAGGACATGTGTTTACCACAGTGCCTCGTAGGCAGTAGGCGTTCAGTAAATGTTGGTTTATTAGCGGTGGGATTTGTAATAAGCCAGTGGGGGGAAAGGGGGTGGCAGTGGTGGTATTTTAGCGAGTATCAATTAAAAAGCATGAGAAAAAAAGATTAGACTTCAAAGGGTACTCTGGGGAATCTCAAGTCCCACAAAAGCTGTATTCCTCTGGATTTGAATATTTAAAAATTAAACCATATGTTTCTATTAGATTAGTTCATAATTGGAGAAATGTTTTCTGGTCAGCCCACAGAGATGGTCAACATGAGGAACTGGGCCTGTTGTACTGATGCATACATGTGGTGCACGCCTGGTCTGTGAAAAATAGGTCAACTTAAGGAAGGGGTCAATGTAGGGAGGGGGTCAGTTATGGACTTCTACCTACTTTCATATTGAAAATAACAAAGCTCAGTTTGCCCTATTAAGGTGGGATTTTGTATAATATATTTTCATAAAGAATGCAAAACTGCTAATGAGGTAAAAGCATTTAAAGTGAAGAAAAATGATTAATAGCTTAGGGAGATGATAAGAATTTCATCACACAAAGGTGGAGAGAGATGCATGAAGAACAGAAAAGATTTCTACCAGGTTATCGCAGAATCATTAATCCCTTTGACTTCACTTTCTCCTGGATTCCAGACCACTGCTGGCAAAATAGTGTCAAACAAATCATGCTCACACATTGGTTTTCATCTTATTGTTCCCCTGCTCAAGAATTCCCAGGGGTCCCTAATAATCTACATGAAAAGCTCCAATTCCACAGCCTGGCATGTAACTTACTATGTACTTTACAACACGGACTGCCCCTCTCTGCCTGGTCCCTGCCTTGATCATGTGCACACTTCTCTCTCCAGCTTTATTTTCTCCCGGTCAGTACACTCTTCTACTCTAAACTCTGCTCAGCCTGTACTCTCACCTGTTTGTTTTCTCTTTACTGTTTTATCTATATTAATCCTACATACTCCCATTTATTTTCTTGTCTTTTCACATCTGTATTGTCTCTGTTTTCTGACGGCTTTCTTGGGTACGTCCCAGTTGCTCCTAGGGCCTAGCTACCAAGATTCCTTCCCCCAAAGTTCTGGCTGGCACTGATCACTCATGCTGGGGTTATGACCACCACGAACGGAGCTTTTAGCTTTCCTGTGGGTGGCTCTCTCTCTCCCCCACCAGCTTGTTCCTGCTGTAGGGCCAGGGTTAGGCCTCTTCTTTTATGTACATTGTGTTTTGTTTGTTCTGGGACTCTTACCGGAAACGCTTGAGGGCAGCTGACAAGAACACACACACACACACACACACACACACACACACACACACACACACACACACACACGGTGACATATAAATAATAATAAACAGAAGAGGAGAACAAAGAAGGAAAGTGTGCAGTGTAGATTCCGACTTCCTCCCCAGGTTCTCTCAGCCCCAGGGACCCCATCTAAAGATGCTCAAACCACAAAGATTCAGCATCCTAATATCTGCACTGTACACAGTTACTGAAGCCCTAGCAAGGAAAGAGAGGGAAGAAAACCAAATACAAGTGAAAAAAACAGAGGTTGTTACATAAAGAATCCTGCGCTCTAAATCCTCCATTCATTCATGTATTTCTTCATGCACTAGAAATCTTTTAAGCATTTATTAGGTTAGGTTCTATAACTTAAGTGAGTCTCTTCACTTATCTATCCTTATTTCTTAAATAATAAATATTAAAATAAGAAAGGAAGATTAAATTTGGGATCCTTCCCTACCAATTATACAAACTATTTGAAGGAAAACATCATATCCATAGATGATATTGAGAAGTAGGACAGGACCATGTGCTTGAGGTCTTAAACTAATTTGGAAATTAAACATTAATCTTAAAAAAGATTTAATGTTTTATGACATTTTTAGTGTACTTCATGTGTGAGTTTTCATGGACATTTGCACTTATGAAGAGAATCAGGTACATCTACTAATCAGTAAATGTATGAATATTAGTTAATATCACTGGTAATCAAGTAATTGAAAAGATGGTACCATTTTGAAGATAATGGAAAACCACAGTGAAATCCCACTACATGCCCACTAGAATGTCTAAACAGTAAAAGATGTGTAACACTAAATATTAGAGAGGATGTAGACTAAGTGAGACTCTGACTTACGTGTGTCAATTGGTTACAGCCACTTCAAAAAATAGTTTAGCAACTTCTTAAAAAGTTAAAATAGACATCTAGCCTATGACCTAGCAATTCCACTCCTCATTCTTTATCCAAGAAAAATAAAAATATTGGTTTTTCAAAAAGCTTTGTATAGGAATGTTCATAGTAGCTTTACTAGTGGTAGTTAAATTGGGATTAATCCAGATATTCATCAACAGGAAAATGGATAAACCATGATATAGTCACATAATAGAAGAATACTTATGGAGCTGGAACATATTCTTCTTAGCAAAGAATCTCAAGAATGGAAGAAAAAGTATCCAATGTACTCAGCCCTACTATGAAGCTAATCTATAGCTTTCATATGAAGGCTAAAACCCAGTTATAGCAGAAGAAATGGGGGAAGGGACAAGGGAGGGGAGGGGAGGAGGGAGGGTGATTGGTGAGATCACACTTACGGTGCATCTTAGAAAGGTACAAGTGAAGGTTGCTAAATGCGGAATATAAATGTCTTCATATAGTGAGTAAAAGGCCATGAAGGCTATGTTAAATAGTTCAATGAAAATATTTCAGATTGTATATGAAGTCAGCACATTGTGCCCCATGATTGCACCAAAGTACACAATTATGATTTAATAAAAAAATAGAAGAATACTTAGCAATAAAAAAGTAATAAACTCCTGATACATGAAGAAACTTAGATAAGTCTCTAAAAGTTCATACTGAATGAAAGCATATAGTGTTTGATTTCATGTATACAGAATGCTCATACAGGGCTAGAAATCAGATCAGTGGTTGCTTCTGGGGTTGGAGGAAAAGCAGGTAAAATTCTTCTCTCATGGAAAGAGTAGAAAGCATGAGGAAACTTCCAGGGATGACTAACATGTCTCATGTCTTGACATTCCTTTGTCAAAAATTAACTTAAAATGTAATCATTTCACTATATTCCTAAATACTTAACAGCTTATTGAGATATCATTGACACATAGTAAAATTCGCTCACTGTAAGTGAACAGTTCAACAATTTTTAATAAATTTATACAGTTGCATAGCCGTCACCACAATACAGTTTTGTAACATGTCCATCTTCCAAAATTTCCCTCAGCATTATCTTTAAAGTTTATTTTATTGAGCTGCAGTTGGATATAGTGAAATGGTTAGATTTTAAGTCAGTTTGGACAAATGCCTGTCAAGACTTGGGACATTTCAGTTAATGCTCCATGGGTGGCTATTGGGATCCCGAGCAAGGTAATCACTCACGCACAGATTCTGGCTACAACTCTATTTCGGGGCAGTTTGGTAACATGTCCCAAGAGTTTTAAAGTAAGTATGCTTCTAGCCAAGTAATTTCACTTCAGACATTTACCATAAGAAAATAAACAAGGATATACACAACATTTAGTTTTAAAGAGGTAACATTGAATTGAAGCATTGTTTGTAACAATAAAAAATAAAAATTAATGTCCACCAACAGCACATTAGTGAAATCAATGTGTATGAATCTGTGTATGAACTGTAACTGTTATAATGTTGTAAATTATTATTTATCAATACAAAAGCTATTTATAATGGATTAATAGAAAAAGTAAGGTTGGAGAAAATATGCAGAAACTGGCATGATCAGTATGATTATGTAATCCCTATAGTTTTAGTATCATATAGTAGTGTAATTATATGGGTGTGTATACATATAGTAAGGTAATAAGTGTAGCTATCTCTGGGTGGTAGGATTGGTGGGGTAATTTTCCATTCTTTTGTAATAATTATATATAAGTTTTATAAAAGACACATTGTAATTTGCTACATATAATGCAGAGTTTTTGTTGTTGTTGTTGCAGTTTGGCCAGGGCCGGGTTCGAACCCACCACCCTCAGTATATGGGGCTGGCACACTACTCAATGAGCCACAGGTGCCGCCCTTATAATGCACATTTATTTTGCCCAAATTTTTGAGGGAAAAATAAGAAGGTGCATTGTACATGAGTAGTGCTAATTCCATATCTATATGAATGTTTGTAATCCTTTTATGTATATTTATGTTGTGTTAAAAGTGTAACTCTAGGAAGCAATAACAATACCCATATGCAACATAATATCCTGGAATACTGTAATTGGTTTTGTTGAATCTATGATCAACTTACAACGAAAGCATTTTTGTTGTAAGAGTGACGTATTTCTCTTTTTCTCTTTATACACTTTAGGTAGGAGCTAGCAATCTAGGTGATGTCTTTACAAAATACCTTTATATTACAAAAAGCAAGTTAACTAAATACGAACAAATTCAATTTAGATTTAAAAACTAAAATGAAGATTTGAGCCAAAAACCTGGATTCGTTATGCACAGGAGCACGTACATTGCAAAATAATGGTGTATGTTATTCTTAATTTTCAAAATAATCTTTAAAATGAGTTAATCATAAAAGAACACAGAAATCATTAGAACATTGGTTCACGTGTGGTAAATTAGGTAAATGTGGGGGTAAAGAGGGTGGTATAATGTATGACCCTAATGAGTTCTGAAGACTTGATGCCAAAATACATATAAATTGAATTGCATTTTCTATTACACTAATGAAAACTCAGCCAGCAAAGCAAAGAATCATTTGAGAATGGGAATAACTATGTCCCTGTGTTTCTTCTTGGGAATTTGCATTATTTCAACTTTTAGATTTGCTTAAATCAGAAAACATCCAAATCATTATTATTTTTTTAAATACCTTGATCAAATTATTAATCTTGATCATATGAAAAAAGACCTGGGTCTGTGTTGTGTTTTTACTTTCCCAATTTGCAGGGTGCATTCACCTTCTCCACTCTTTGGGGGACAGCCTGAAAGGGGAGAACTTGCTTGCTTAGAGAATTTGAATTGTTAAATGAAGGTTATAAGAAGCTGTTGTTTTGAACTAAGCTTCTGCACTAAGCCCCAATACACCAAACTAAAAATCAAAATAGCGTTGTCCACACTAAATTTTCACATCGCCAAAAAAGTTATTGTCAGGTCTCCCAAGAAATCAGGAGGCAGTTAACAGCCAGTTTCCCAAACAGGCTGGTTTTCACTCACCAATCAACATGATAATAAAGTTCCTTCTACTTTAATGCTTACACAGAAAAACCAGGCTGAAATAACATGGTATTAACTAATCAGTTTTTGGTTTTTTTATTTTTCTGTCTCTAGGTCTCCTCTTTAAAAAAAAAAAAAAAAAACTTTCAAATGACCAATCTGCTTTTTGTTCTTTTTTTCTGCTTGCTTCAGCCTCTCCTGTCTATAAAGCCAAACGCCTCTGCAGGACTCTTGGGAACACTTATTCCATGTGATGGAGTGAGGTCTTGCCCAATTCTAGAATCACAATAGAGCCAACTGAGATCTTTAACGTTGTTGTAATTCCGTCTTTCGACAGGCTGATTTCTAGAATTACTAATAAACGTATAAAGCTGCTTCTACCAGATTCTGATGAAGAAACAAAGCCATCTCCATGTCCAAGAGAAAAGCAAAGAAACCAGGCACATCTGGGTAAGGTCACCCACTTCGAGCAGTCCTTTCAGGAAAGTCACATGAAGCAAAAACATCTGGACTGCACCTTTCTCCAGAGAGTGTGAGCTTGAGCCCAGGGTCAGTTTGACCCAAGATTGTCCCCATCTGCAGAGAGTGTCCCCATCTGCGCATCTATGCTTAAGAGCACACAACTGAAGCATAGATGGGCAACTTGCTCAAAGTTATGCCCAAAACTCAGTAGAGAGATTATGATTAGAATCCTTTGTCTTCCAAAGGATTGTCAGAAGCCCTCATAAATCAAGGAGATACTGTGATGGGATGAAAAGACCAGTAGAAAAGGAGGCTGGAAACCCGGTCTCAGGGTTGGTTTGTTGCATAATGTGCTGTGCATCCTTGGGCAGCCAAGACCCTTTTAGAAGCTGTGCACCCTAAGGGCCACTCGGACTAACTGCAATGCTAAGCTGGCTAAAGGGAAGCCGTTTCACTTCCAGTTTAGAATTAACCTGCTGCTTGCTTGCTCACATGGACCCTGTACAAGATTACAAAATGACCTTGAGGAAAAACAGATCAAAAATCCAGAATAACATGCTTTTTAGTAAAGTATCACAAGAATGGAAAAGCAAGTAACAATGTACTCAACACTAACATGAAGCCAGAAGATGATCTAACTCACGCCCACATAAGAGAAAAACTCAGTTCAGTTCAAGTTGGGGTACATTTCAAAATACCTAAGGGTACATTACAAATGTCTTACCACAAAAAAGAAGTAAGTGAGGTGATGGTTATGGTAATCAGTTTGATGCAAGCATTCCACACTGTATATCAAGTCATCATATTGTACCCCATAAATGTATACAGTGATGATTTAATCCCAAATCAAAAAAACACTCAAGTTGGAGGAAGGAAGAGTGAGGAAGGGAGGAGAGGGGTCCAGGGAGGAGGACTGGGTGTGCTCCCACTTATGGACACAGTGTAAGGGTGACGACACACCTCTAAGAGGGACTCTACCTAACAAATGCAAACATTGTAACCTAGTTGTTTGTACCCTCACATTAACCTGAAATTTAAAAAAAAAATCCAGAATAAGACAACACCTGACGACCTATTGTTTGCTGATGACCATCAAGACTTAAGCAAAGACTTCACCACCCCTCTTTATACTTTCCCTTTATAAATGGCTTGGAGGAGATGAGATGGGCTTTGAGGCAGTAGTATATCATCTCCTCAGGCTGCCAGCACTTGAATAAACCACCTTCCCTTCAGAGTTCCTGGGTGATAGGCCACAGAACTCACATCTAGGAACATTACCTGTAACATGAGGAGATTCCAGAAGAAAACACTGAAGAGTTCCCCGAGATCAAACAAGACTGTGGTTCTGAGAAGCTCATACTCTTCCCTTCTCTAGAAGGCCCTCTACTCTCCCTCCATCCTTGGTCCCCTGGGCACACCTGTCCTGTGATCTCCCAGCCGTGGAAGCTCAAAGGGATGTCCCATGAGCCACCCAAGCAAGTGCTAAAACCTTCCCCTTGTTGCTGCTATGATTTAGCTACCAGAGCTGTCTAAATCTTTTTTTTTTTTTTCTGCACAACTGGATTAACTAGGCACACATATGTCTGTAGACAGAACACTATGAGTACCCTTTACAGAGTAAACAGAAGTTTATTTTTTTTAAACAGACACCAGGTGCCTGTGGATGTGTGAAGTCAGGATGAATGGTTTTCTCAGTCAGCGGCCTCTCCCCGGAACCAGGACTGCCCAGGTCCTGATCCAGAGAGGAGGGAAAGCTTGAGTGCACGAGAGGGGATCTTGCCACATTTCTCCAGACCAGATCACAACCCAGTAAAAGAAGGGAGAGAGGGAAGACCGGGTTGTGCTACTAATTCAATTTTCAACTTGAGTGAATTTTATTGGCCTGACAAGGTAGACACATTGCCAAAGTCAATAGAGTAGATGTGTATGCCTAAGGCAGGTTTTGGTGCTCCTGGAGGTTTTTATGCCAGACAGTCTGTCCTCTGAATATTTCCCAATGTCCTTCTTGGTCTTCAGCTGCCACATGCTGTAGTTATGATGTTACTATTAAAGGTCATTGGATTAAATTTCAGATCCTCAACCAAAGTTTGGTTCAGGATCTTCTCTCTTGAAAACCCTTTGCATTATGTGGAAAAACCTTGTGAAATTTTATATTTTTATTTTGTTTAACACATAATACACAATGGTAAAAATAAGCAAGTGTTTTCGGGTAGGTTATTATTTTAAAAGTTGACTTTCTAGGCATGTTTTTAAAGTAAAAAAAAAAAACAAAGCACTAAAACCTATATAAAATTTTATACCAAAAAAAGTCTTGATGTACTGCTTATGTTTCTAATAAACATCTAGCTAAGCTCTTCATACCTAGGGTCTTTCTGTGGAGAGCTCCATTCTTAGGAGACACAGGTAAATGTCTCTGGCACACAGCTACACTGCCCTACAGTCACCAGCAGCTTAGCCTGACATTTATAACTACAAAACCCAGAACATTTAAGCTACAGGGAATTTACCCCATCATCTGCAATTCCTCCCATTTTACAAAAACTGAGATCCAGATAGGTTTATTTTCAGGTTTTGCTCGAGGTCAACATTTAATGAAGGCAATACTAGAATTCAGGTGTCTTCACTCTCGAAACACTCCATGATCCCATTGCATGCTTGGATTCTGAACATTGCCCTCGACATATTTATATAAAAGTTCAAACTTAAGTCTATAAAGAGGCTAATGTCCACCAATAAACGACCAATACATCTTAACTATTTTTCAGTTTCTCCTTAGCAATCTACTTGTTCATTCTAATAGTCTTTCTAAGGAAAGTTTGGTTAATTTTTGTTCTCGTTTTTGATTACAGATACACTATAATTTAATTTAAATGCCAAGGAGTAATCAAAGCCTTCTCTATCCTGTGGGTTTAATAAGCACTCCCCAAGGAGGATCATTTACTAACACAAACCTCACATCAGTTATATGAGAGAGAAGCTGTCTCTACATCTGAATATCTATAGTGATCTTACATCAGATAAGATAGTGTTAAAATAGTCCAATTTCTAGATATATTTTTAAAGTAAAAATGCCACTAAAATAACTATCTAAAATTTCCTTATCAAAAAATTTTGTTACAATGTTTCAGTTATATATAGCTATCTCCCTTCTTGCCTTCTAAGGATTTGAATAGGTCTTTAAAAGTTACACTCTTCAAAGTGACTGCATGGCTGGTGAAAGTAGAGAGCAGGTCAGATTTGTTAGAGTAAATGGCATAAACAATCAGGCTTTGGATCAAATCAAAGGCTTCAGGGAAGTAACAAGTTCCCTGAGTCAAGATCTTAAATATTTCAGTACACTTTGACTACTCTTATGTTTGGAGTCCTTATTCATTTTATTTTTTATTTATCCTTTTTTTTTTTTAGACAGAGTCTCACTCTGTCACCCTCATTAGAGTGCATCATGGCTCACAGCATCCTCCAACTCTTGGTCTCAAGAGATCCTCTTGCCTCCCCCTCCCAAGTAGCTGGTACTACACACAGCACCCAGCTATTTTTTAGAGACGAGGTCTCACTACAGCTCAGGCTAGTCTTGAACTCCTGAGCTCAGGAAATCCACCCACCTTGGCCTCCCAGGTGCTAGGATTACAGGCGTGAGCCACCGCACCCGGCCCTTACTTATTTTAAACATGCTCAAATTGAGGAACTGGGATTAAATCAAGGATGAAGGTCAATCAGCTAGAATCTCTATTTCCTAAAGCACCAGGAAGAGTTAGCCCAAAGAACAGCAAGTCATACTTTGATCAAGTAAATTAAAATATTCTCCCAAGAAATTCTATTTGTAAAACATTTTCCAAATTAAATTTTACTTGCAGAAATATCTCTGGCAAGTAAATAGCAGGGTGCCAAGAATCTTGTCTGTGCCAGCTGTGCTAACTCCAGCCACCAAGGATGGAGTACTTGGCCTAGACAAGGCTAGACAAGTGCTGGTAGGGCTGAGCCCTCGCAAGGAAGGGCAAACGCTCACTCTTCTGCTGCTGAGCACCCCAGCTTCCCTAGATGCCATGTCGCAACATCCACAGGTGCATGTGACAGATGGAGACAGCTGGGGGAGTGGGAAAGAGCAATGAGGTACTAAGGTTTGACATAAGCTACCTCCCAGATGCTGTGAATCCAAAGTGGGTGTAGTGAGAGCATGACCCTGGGTCAACTAGAGTTTTCCTAAGGTCCACACTGAGCCAAGCTTAGAGGAGCCCTGTCTTAGAGCTGCTCAGACCCTTTGTAAAAGGATCTGCTGTGAAGCATCTGGAATCCACCAGCATCCCTGAGTGGAGGGCGTGGCTGACAGCTCTCAGCCCAGCTGCAGTTGAAAAAAAAAATTGAGTTTAAAAGAAGATATCTATGATATATGCAACAACATGGCTGGATCTCAAAATAATTATGCCAAGAAGAAGCCAGACTTTTTTTTAAATGAGCACATACTGCGTGATTACATTTATGCAAAACTCTAGAACATGCAAACTAACCGGTAATGACAGAAAGCAGATCACTGGTCACTTGGAGGGTGGAGGCAGAGGGAAAGATTGCAAAGGAGCACAAGGAAACTTGGAAGCTTTGCTTAGTGATAGTTATGCTTACTGCCTTGACTGTGGTGATGGTTTCATAGGTGTGGACACATGTCTAATTCATCAAATTATATACTTTAAATATATGCAGTTTCTTATACATCGATTATAACTCAGTGAAAAAAGATCCACATGCAACCTCAGAGATTCAGATTCAGTTGGTACAGAGAGGGACCTGGGCATCAGAATCCTTAAAAATCTCCCCAAATGATGGGGAATGTGCAGCCATGGTTAAGGCGAAGAACTTTGTGAGCTGCAGAAAGGACCTTGGTTATATCTGCAGGAAGACTGGAAACCATTGAACATTGCAAGAAATTCAAGTCAAAAACTCTCCAAAGGGGCCTTTGAGACTATAGGCCCCTTACAGGCAAGCAATTCCAAATTCAACTTCTGTGACCCCTGCTCAAAAGGATCGGCAGGGCCATTTTTGCTTTGAAGTGTATCATATAGTTCTGAAATAAGTAGGAGTTTATGTTATTCCCCATGTCCCAATTATCTCAGTTTTTTTGATGGCATTTGTGATGGGAGGCTTCTTTTATGTTCTAGGGGAACTTATCACATTTGGACCACTGTTGGTTACCTGTTCATAAAATGTTGTGATGAATATATTATAAATGAAGGTACATTAAGCTACAATTTCTTGTTTTCCCTATGCTTAGTGACTTTACGGGAACTTTTGGGACACCCCATATATTTTAACATTTTAAGGGCCAAAAAAATGAAAAATCCAGTGCAGTGATCAATAAGAATGGATGGAAACTGCCATCTTCCTTAAGTAAAGAATGCAGTTACTGAAAAGTAAATGCAATGAATGGGGACCTAGGGCACCAACCTCTTCAGTGTGAAAGCCTATGATGCAATAACCACAGAAGAAGGGTCAGTGAGCCCCCTGTGGTGACCATGAAGCCTGTGTCTTGGTCAAAACTCTGCTCAGAAGTAAGTTCATTTACCTGTGAAAGCAAATGTCTTTCCTTAGGTAGGTCATGTTTCCTAATACCAGGAAGACTGAAAATTGAGTATGGAAAGATTTGAAAGAAGCAAATCATACTATTGATAATTTTGTACTAGGAAGAAAATTATGTATATTTACTGTTTTGTGTATCTGCAATTTTTTATTTTTATTTATTTATTTATTGGTTTGTTTGTTTATTTTTTGAGACAGTGTCTGACTACATCACCCTCAGTAGAGTGCCATGGTGTCACAGCTCACAGCAACCTCAAACTCTTGGGCTTAAGTGATTCTCTTGCCTCAGCCTCCCAAGTAGCTGGGACTACAGGCGCCTGCCACAATGCCTGGCTATTTTTTTTTTGCATTGTTTAGCTGGCCCAGGCCGGGTTTGAAACTGCCACTCTCAGTGTATGTGGCTGGTGCCATAACCATTGTGCTACAGGAGCTGAGTCATGTATATGCAATTTTTAATACAATTGGATATATGGAGTGATAGCCTTATAATGCCAATTTAAAATATAATTAAGTAAGTACTGTGAAATTTTATCATTTAGAGTTCTTACAAAGTTTGTTGGAACATTTAAGAGAAACTTATGACCCCATAGTTTTACATTGAAGGGCTTAAATGAATATAAATATTAAAGTATTCCAAAAAGTTGCATTTGTTAATCAAGGCAAATATATAGAGATAGAGACAGATAATAATTTATAATCACAGATTAAAATATTGGAAAGTCAGGAACTAACTTTATTCATAGGTCCTTTAGAAGTGATTGCTAACCCTGGCTAAATTACAAAGTAAATAATTACATGCATAAGTTGAATTAAAATAAACTATGTTTTTCTAATCCTAACTTTAATAATCAGCATATTAACTTTTAATCTGGAGCACACTCTTTGAGTAGTGTTATCTACTACTCAAAAGTTACCTTCTACTACACAAAAGCAACCTTCAATGACATCTGGAAACTTCCATCCACATGTGTGATTGCCATAAGGTGTGGTAAGTCCTGTGAAGGGGGAAAGGTAAAAAGCTACACAGGAGCAAAGAGGACGCATGGTTTTTGGAGTGTCTGAGAAGGACCTCTCCAGGAAGAATAGGTAAACCAAGAAAAAGGT
Organism: Perodicticus potto; assembly: GCA_963574655.1. Lineage (NCBI taxonomy): Eukaryota > Metazoa > Chordata > Mammalia > Primates > Lorisidae > Perodicticus > Perodicticus potto. The sequence continues at coordinate 10,931 of CAUYRH010060149.1, read as the reverse complement.
GTGAGGAGTGATGGGAAACAGGAGAGCCACAGGGAGTTCTTCATTCACAGGTTCTAAGGGTGTTCCAGACGCAAAACTAGGACCTGGAGACCGAGTGGACAACCCAACAGGGTTCTTTTCCCTTGGAGCCCAAGGCTAGCTGGTAAGAGGGAGCTCAGCCTCCCAGGGAAACAGAAAGACGTGTGGAGTGATTGAAGCCCCTTGGGAGGGTCAGAGGCGGACCTGCCCATCCCCCTGGACCAGCGAGCCTCCCACACGAGCCTCCCACAGTGACTGGCCTGGTGAGGAACCAGAAGGCCGCCCCACGGCTGGCCCTTCTGCAGCGTCTCCCTTGCTTAGTCTCCTCTTGGTTTGGGGGTCAGAAGCCTACTTGTAAATTAAACATTTAAACTTTCCTGGGGGTTAACTACCGCTGAAGCCTAAAAGGTGGAAGGCAAGAGAGAAGCTCATCTTTGGCTTAAGCCTGACGTCATGGGCGGCGGAAGCGCTGGGATTTCCTTCCGGAGACCACCAAGGACCTGCACCAGAGAGGACCCCGTCTCTCGGCGTTGCCATGGGGACTGCGGGCTGAGTTAACTGAACGCTCTGCAGATAAGGACTCTTTTAAAAAGAGAAAAGAGTTCCTATTTTCCAAAGGCTAAATGGGGAGTGAGTTGGTGGTGAGAGGGAGAAATAGGAGGTCTGTGAGGGTGAGAAGTGAGTAGCAGCGCTGCCGAACTCTGCCTGAAGGCCGAGGACGGGCTGCCTCTAGGATAAGGACCACAGTCATCCAACCTCTCCCCAGACTTGAGGCCCCCGCCAGAGGACGTGGGCTGACTCCTACAATCTATTTCATACAGGTAACCTAGATCTGAGATTTGCAGAAGTGATCTTCCATTTCATAGACTACAGCCTTCAGATAACACTGCGCCACACCGCACATCCTGTCAGTCGGACACGCATCTTAGAAAGGAGGACCCAGGAAGCGTTTCCTCCAAAGATCCCGGGGACACGACCGAATGGGTTCCTGTTGAAGAACCATTCACATCGGTGCGTGCAGACCTTCTGTGTGGGTCGGTGCAGGGCATCTAGGCCTCTCATCCCTCAGAAAACAGTCTGGGATTGCCTAGTAACTGACTGACTACCCAGACTCTGGACCTTATCCCCAAGTCTCCATGGAAGAATGGTTCCTTTCTAATCAACAATAGTGAAGCCAAACTGCCTTCCATGTCCCCACAGTTATCTGATCACCCAGATGACACTGAACAACGAGATGATTGGAAGACAGCAGCTCAGCTCTGACATCTGCCCAAGGCCAGCAGCAAGGGTTCCAGGAGTTATATGAGCTACTAGGTCCATCCAATCTACCATCTGTCTCTGGCTTACCTTGCCACTTTGGGTCACTGACTTCCCCACTCTGTGCCATCTGTGAACTGTGCATAATAGCACACCATGTCCTTCTGTCCCTCTGGTTTCTCTCCTGTTCTTCCTCCTCCCTTCTCCCCTCTCTTCCTCCCTCTCTCCCTCCCTCTCTTTCTGTCTACCTCCCTAGCTCTTTCCCCCTCTCTCTCTCCTCTCCTTCCTCTACAAAAGAGAGATAATGTGTCTGTAAAGTGCTTTGAGCTCCTTGGAGATAGAGGGTCTATAAATATAAGCTGTTATCACTGTTACCATGGAAACACACAGAGACAACTGCGCTCCATCCCTGCATTTGCTGAGCATAATTCTGGCCTTCTTGCCCCACTGACTGTTAAACAATCAATGGTTTTACCAAGCTCTGCAGCCAGGTAGGAGGTAGGGACTCATGGCTGAACTTGTTTGCTATTCTTTTCTTTTTTTTTAATCATAAACAAAAAGATCACATATACATTAATGCACTTATGGGGTACGATGTGCTGATTTCATATAGAATTAGGAATGCTTACATTGCACTGGTTAATATAAACCTCATCTCATTTACTTAATTATTGTGTTAAGACATTTATACTCTATACTTACTAGATCCGACATGTACCCTTGCAATATGCACCATAGGTGTGATCCTGCCATTCACCTTCCTGGATCTTGTTTGCTATTCAATTCTTCTTTACGTCAATTTTTGAAAATCGTGTTTCTGTTTGCTAAGGTCAAAGATGACATAAGGTTGGCCAGAGCCAGCTGTTAAACCAAGGATGCACAGGCACAGGAGGGCCACCCAACCCTGGATTAATCTGCAACTAAGTTCAAGTAAGGGAGAATTCCACCGAGCTTCCGAAATAATATTCCACTCCTTTCTTAAATTTGCTCCAACTCATGACTCCTCAACTCCAGAATTCGGAACCAGTGAAATGCTGGGGTAAAGAGAAGTCTATACCTTTTCAGCCACTCTGTGACTTTCTAAAGGCTGTGTTTTGTTTTGTTTTGTTTCCATTATTTTCTCCCTGGGCCTTAGCACAGTGCCTGGCACACAGAAGACAGTATATGGAGGTTTTTAAAAATAAATAAATGAAGAAATAAATAACAGAATGAATAAATATCTGTCATTTTCTATGACAGCTGCTGAGTAAGGACATGCCATCGAGGGGTGGCTTGGACTCAAGATCCTAGAACACATCCATTAATGGTGCAGCCTGTCTGCCCGGCTAGCCTTACCCTCATGATGAAGGCAACGATACCACTTCACTTCCAGTTCTGTGAGTGGTCCTGGAAAAGTCTCTCTACAACTGACAGGGTGATATGGAACATTGTAGAACAGCATGTGCTAGTTGTTAACCAGGCAACTGAAAGATCCTGTGTATGAGGTGAAGGTGTGAAAACTGTGGGAAAGGTGCTGACTTCTCTCAGGCAACACTGTGATTTCAGGCGCAAGCACTCCAGGCCTCGGGTTACTGAGCTAAGGCAGTAAAATGGGAACGGGCTTTAGAATTGCACAAGGCAAAACTCAGTGTGGGAGCTCTATCACTTACCAACCTTCCTGAGCCTCGGTTCCCCCATTTATAAAGTCAGTATAATAGCACGTACTTTACAAGCGTAGGGTGATGATTAAACAAAACAAGCATGCCAACCCACAGCTCAGTGGTTGGCACCAGTCAGTGATTAACACATGTTCATCCCATTGCATTAGTTTGCCTTGGAATCCAGTTATTTGAATATTTCATGTTCTAGTTTATTCTAAAGGCCTGGCAGATGTTTCAGACCTCATCTAGATGGGGGAATGTGATGTCCTTTGGGAAGGGGGATGGCAGGACAGGAAGGAAGTGAGAAAATGTCCACGCACACACAAGGAGCCAGGCAGGACCTGGTGCAGAACTGGAAGGTTCCTGTGCAAAATGAAAATGCAAGGCAAGTATCAAGAATTTTTAAAAGGTGACAGCTAAGCATTAACCAAGCAGGGGGCCTTCTAAGCATAGTGTCCCATGCAACTACACAGGTTTCATGCCCATAAGGCAGCCCTGGACCCAGGTGCAGAGGTGAACTTGCCATCACAGTTCCCACTCTTGGTACAAAAGATCACGCTGATGACGTAAGTAGAGTTTCACAGCGTTTCCCAAATGTTGCTTTTGTTGTCACTGTGGGTCTTATGCAATCAGAGAGAGCACAGGACTATTTTCTGCAAAATAACTGAATACCCTGAATTCATATTCCAAGCTAAATCTAAAGTATAGTAAAGTTCATTTCGGGAGGAAACACTCATAAAAATAAGTAAACTCCTATAAGAGCAGTTAGTGATTGCGTAAAACACACTGATCGTGTTCAGAGATTCAGAGTGTTCCTGTATCCTTGTTCAGAGACATGACAGGTCAAATCGTAAAGCATATAAAGAATATTCATCCACTTATTCAGCTGCTGTTTATTGAACCCCTACCATATACAAAGTGCAGTGCTAGGCCATCTAAGGAAAACAGAAAAGGATTATATGAGGTCAGATGATTACGTTCACAAACTCATCCAGAAAAAGTGCTGCATACCTCATTGCTGAATGTCACAGTGGTTACCTTTTGAGGTTCTCCTCTTGGGAAGCTATGCGCTGATGCCAGGCCTAATCCATCGTATGATGGCCAAGGGGAGGGAGTACTTCCTGTAACAACAGTTCTGACGGTCATTCCAGAAAAAGAGTTCCAAAATGTCTTGGACGTATAGACCTGGCCCTGGCACTGGGGCATGGCTGCCTGAGGGGAGGATCTCGTAGGCGACCATAGTGATGCTCAGCAAGGAGGCATGCAGCATTTTTTCTAGGATGGGTTCATGAAATTAATTGTCCAACCTTATATTAAATCATAAAATAATAAGTATAGACTAGATTATCTCTAAAGTTTCTTTTAGTTCTAACATTTTAGCATTCCTTGATGAAGACACAGGACTTAACTTTCAGAAACTTAAGTCTAGTGTAATGACAGTTACTCTGAATCTGCTCTGTATGGAATAGCTTTCATGGAGTGTTTATAGTTAATCTATCACTTATATGCATATATAGAGAGAATACATTTATTTATATACGTGTGTGTGTATTCTTACCTGCTGGGATTTTTATATGGACTTTCTACTAAGCCCTTTGAACATGGAGAGCATTGCCTTTTTTCTTTTCTTTTTTTTCTGACGGTAAAAGTAAATCACAGGGAGATGACAGGTTGTCCTGGAGTCACACAGTAAGGCTGTAGCTGAACATGATGCCCTCTTGATAAATAGCTATTGAGTCCATTCACAATAGTTCCCCATTCCCCATCCATCCTCCATCCATTAATAAGAATGCGATTTCAATGGACCATACATTTCTCTGTTTTGCCAAGGTATACTTATCAATGGTATTAATGGAAGACTCTTTATATAAATGTGTTGAAACCAATTTTCAAGCACAGTCTTTAAAAAACAAAACCTTTTGGTCAGATTCTGACTCCACTTGTTAGTGGACCTGGGAAAATTACTTCATCTTCCTTTTTCTCCAAAGCCGAAATATGAATTCCTCTCCAGTTTAGTTGAGAATTAAAAGCAGCTAGTAATAGCCCTCTATTTGCTGATGACCTCCCCATGCCCACCTTTTCTCCCTCTTTGTTCCTCCTCAACAAAGCCTAGCACAGAGTGTCATGAGACTGGGCCCCCCAAGTTCACCGGAAGCGATGGGCTGTCCAGACTAGCACTGGCCCGTGGAAAGGTAAATCACCGGAGATTGAGCCAAGAAACCTTGGAGAGATGAGACCACAGCAAGGGTTGAGGTGATTAAAGCTGAACGCTGACTTCATTTTCAACTCTGAAAGTGCAGAATCCCATCATTGAGGGGTTATTCTGACTCCACATGGTGTATTAGGGCCTTAGTGTATTACAGCCCTTCACTGGACATACCATGTGCCATCCTGGCACTTTATTTGATTCAAGATTTGAACAGCAGGGTCAAACAGTTGAAAGGAGAAGGAGAGCTAAGCTAGGATGGAGAGAGAAGAAGAGACCTCGGAGTTCTACTTATTTCTTCCAGGAAATAGGACCCCTGGCCTGTTGTTAGCATTTCTGCATTGTTATGCAGTGGGCCCATTGACCATTCTAAAGGATATGTTGAATCACAGGGGAAAAAAGAAATATATTGTTTGTCTCACCAGACTACTCTTCTGGAATTTGGACGGAGAGCTGCTACTGCAACACAACCAGAAGCAACCCTCTTGGGTGTCATTTGCGGGGCACCAAAAGCCCCTAATAAACCAAATGGGCCTAAAATTTCCCATTACTAGAGAATCACATTAAGTGATGGGGCACCAAGCACCCAGGAGTCCCTAGAGCGTATGCACAGGATTTTGAAGTAATAGACAGGTGACCTGGGAATTTTGCTGGTGAGGATCCCACCAGCTATAAATGCAGGAAGAGAATAAAAGCCACCAAAGACAAGTTAATACATTTCATGATTTCCCTGGGCTTCGGGCTCTCAAGGGAGGCAAGAGAGAGTAATCAAAACAGTTCGGAAGTGCCATGTGAGGGAATTTCTGCCTCATCTCATCCTTGTTGTCAAGACTGCACAACCCTTCTCATTTAGCGCTGGAGTTTAGTGCTTGATCGGAGCCTACCACTTGTCATAACTCTGTTTATTTCAGCCTTTGCAAGAATAGGAAGGTTTTTGTGGGCACTGTTCTAATTTGGACCATTTGGTTACAAGGAACAGGTGCCCATTTAAGCTAATTCAAGAAGAGGGGGTTTTGATCTATGGGTGCAAACATCTCAGCGAAGTCCAAGGACAGGGCTGTATGGCACAGATGGGTCTCAGGAGAGGAGGGAAGAGGAACCGAGACGCTGTTCAGAATTCTGGCAGAGGCCGCTGCCTTCCCGTGTTCATTCTTCTCTTCCCTCTCTCTTCCTAGCACAGGGCCCCAGGTGCTTCATGTGGGCGCAAGGCTGCCAGTGGTGCACTACAGCTCCCAGGCTGGCTTGCAGCTGGGGTCTGACCATATGAATAATGGGGTAAAAATGGAAGTGAGATGTATAAATTTGGCATCATCTTAAAGATAAAGCCGCTTGTCCTGGATTTTCTCCTTGCAGTGAGAGAGAACGCAGAGGTAATACTGTGTCAGCCTCACTCACACAAAGGAGGACGGCACCGCAGGGGGTGGGAGAGGAGCCAGACCGACAAGGCTCTCTCGGTAACGTCGCAGGCCGAAGCCACTATTCCCACGTGGACTGTTCACCTCTGGGCTGTTTAGGAAGAAATAAAACATCTTTTGATTTGTTTTTTTGAGCCACCGTATTTTGGAGTCTCTGTTACAGTGTTCCATCTCAGCTAAGCTCTCCCAGAGCTGTCATAACTCTGTCATAACTCAGTTTATTTCAACCTTTGCTAGGATAGGAAGGATTTGGTGGGCATTGTTCTAATTTGGAGCATTTGGTGACGAGGAACACATGCCCGCTTATGTTAATTCAAGAAAAGGGGGTTCAAGAGGTGAGGGGGAGCATACAGAGGAGATTCTGGGGAGCCAGGGCCCATCCCGCCTGCTCTGCCCGCCTCCCCCCGCCCCAGCTAGCAGGAGGGAAACTGTGTACTTCTAGCATATGTCGACGCAGTCCATCCTGAGGCCGATGAGCTGAAGACGCTCTTGAACTCATAGTCTATCACTCAGGGTTGGTTCCTAAAAACCCTCTACCTGGGGGATATCAGTTCTGTAAGCATTGTATTCAAAAATCCCCAGTGGATTCTGTTTGCTGGGTGTAAGTCACCTATTCTCAGGTCACTTGTGATTACAGTACACGGAGTTTTGTATATACCTGTGGTTTTGGTTCTCAAATCTTGGCACTCTTCTTACCCCAAAATAAATCAACTGAAGGACTTGTTATAAGAGATTACTGGCCCTGGACCCTGGAGTTTCTGATTCAGAAGGTCTGGAGTGGGGCCTGAGAATTTATACCTCTAACAAGTCCGAGGTGAGGCTACAGCTGCTGATCTGAGGACCACACTTTGACATCCACTGTCCCACAAGATGTATAGCAAACACACCCCCGTCACTGTCTTAAAGCCAGATGTTAACAGAATCACTAAACATCCTATTTTAGTATATTCAAAATACATGAATGCATTTCCAGTCTGTGACTTGGTAAAGAAACAAACACATAATTTATTTAACAAATTTTATTTAAGCATTTAAGTGCTTATTCTGTGTCAGCCGGCAGTGACGAGGCAGACAAAAATATCAGACCCTACAGAGCCTAAATTTATGTAGGAAAAGCTATTGTTCATTGATTTCTATTAGTCCCTAAGCTCTTTAAGTTAATTATCTCAAATTCCCATGAAGAAAATACAAATAGGTGTCATTGGCTCAATTTTCAAGATGAGAACACCGAGCTTCATATACTTCGGTAACCTTTGCAGCATCTGATGGCCGTATCTCTAAAACCCGTATACTTCCCACAGTACGACAAGGAAATATATCTGGCTAGCCCTCCAGAGGGACTTTTAGCTAAAATCCCCTACATCTTGTCAGTCAAGGATTTCTTTTCCAACACTATAACCTGGAAAGATCCCTGAAGGGTTCAGGGCCTTTAAGTGTAAGATCCCAAAGATTGGGGAGAACCATGAACTGCAAGGTTATGAGGTTATAACTCTCATTCAAAAGTTCATGAATGAACTTCATGTGTCCTTCGGAAGCATCTGGCTGGGTAAGTTGCTGCTGGGCTGAAGTCAACATTTCAGGTTCAGAAGACGTTTACTTAGAATATTGACTTTACATTATATCAGCAGGGACCTGGTTCAAACTGGATAGCCTTCCTTCCTTCAATCAGTTACTCGATAAATACTTCTTGAAACTTCTGTGTCGAAGGCACTATACTGAGAACTGTGAGGAATTCAGAGGTGTGGAAGACTTTGTCCTTGTCCTCAAGAAGTTCACAATTTAAGAATAGCTACTTGTTCCCAGTTCTCTTTGAGGTACTGTATTTGAGTACCTCTTGGAGATATTTTTCTTGTGTTTTGAATATTTTGCAGTTTGAACTTCTTATTTGCAATCCCAATGTAGATATTAGTTTATACTGGTTTTAGTTAGTGGAGTTATTAATATATAAGAATTAGGTATTCAGCAATATAATATGATGATTTATTTTGAAAAGAGAAATGACAGTGATTATCCAAAATATTATTTGGATAATATTTGTGCTAAAATATTAGAAAGAGGAAGTGAGTGGGTCCTGGGGCAATGGAAGAAAGGGTGGAGGGAAGCTTGCAAGGTAAAGAATCTATGATCCTGGGAGAAAGATGGGACCTATCTGTCCTCAAGAAGGAACAGAAGGTGAAAGAATCTTAGAAGAGGAAGAGGAGGCCTTTGAGGTTTTTAAAAGGCAACTGGGGTGGGCAAAAAGAAAGACAAAAACATCTGATGTAAAAGGCTTTCACACCTGCTGTTGTGAAATTGCATGTTTCAACCTCACTAAGTGTGGCTGACCGTGTGCATTTTCATCTTCAGGATATACAGGTAGTATACACCAATATTTTGTTAAAGGAAATAAGGATTAAAGTTCAACAGCTCACAGATTTGGATAATTTTTAACAGGTGACTTGTCTTATCAAGTTTGGAGGCTTTAAATCAGACTGAAGTTTCCATGAAAGACTCAGGTCCTAATGCAGAGGGCCCCTGGGCAAGCGGCAAGAATATTTTCACCAGTCTACCTGGGGGCGGGTGAAGAGATAGCAAGCTATTGGTAACAATAGAGTCTTTGTTCGTTTCTTTAAAATCCTGTGTGCACAGGTGCTACCCTGAACACACATAGTTTTATTTCCATATAACCTTAACTCCTTGAGCTCAGTTAACAGCTGTCTTCAAATTTTCTCTGGTGTTTTCAGCTCTTGAAGAGCAAAGTCGTTTTATAAATTCCTTCTCTCTAAATTTAAGCAGACTGAGATTGTTCTTGAAACCAGTAGCTTATCCTGGGGGCTCATTACTGTGCTCAGCTCGGGTGTCTTAATAATAGTTGTGTTGTGTTAAGACATCAAATAAGTAAGTGAAGTGAAGGCTATGTTAACCAGTTATGATTTAATTTTAAAAAGTTAAAAAAAAAAAAAGGCTGTTATCCTTTCTTTCACAAGCTCCACCAAGGAGCTCCTCAGATATGATGTTGCTTACCAATGACTTGGGAAGCTTGTCTACATGCAGATCATAAGATCCCAGGACCCTCCCCAGACGACTAGATTCACTAGGAGTTGGATTTAGTCCAGGAATCTACATTATAAAGGAACTATTCAGGTAAATCTGGTCCAGACAGTTCATAGTCAACATACTGAGAAACTCTGTGCCATTGCACTAGGGTTGGGTAAAAATGTGCCCTTCACGCATTCACTTATCCTTATTAAAATGAGTTGTTCAGTAAAATTTGGATTCAGTCAAAACGCTACATTCAAAGATCCAGAAGGTCACATGTGGCCCCAAGGCCACACGGTTCCCCACCCTGGATGTGCTCACCACTGTGTTAGGCACAGGGAGCACCAAGGTGCCAAAAGCCTGTTCTTTGTAAAATTAAAGCCTCAGTAAATAATCATACAAGTGAAAGTAGAATTACATCTATGACAAATAGCACAAAGAAAAGTTCCACAGTGACAGGAGAACCTGGGGCCGATGCATTTTGTCTATTCCCAGAAGTGCTCAGTATGGGTTATGCAGCCGAGAGAGTAGAGATAAACATTCCAGACACAGAAAGAACAGCATGTGTAAAGGCCTTGCGGCCACAGAGAGTTTAGAGAGGAACTAACAAAAGTTACACCGTGTTCCCCAAAATATGCAGTCCTATGTTGATCAAGTCGAACACAGACTTCCAAAGTTCACTCTAATATTCCATCCTTCTGGAAGGCTAGTGAAATTGAAGGATTATTGATTTGCTAAAAGGAGTTATTAATTTACAACCCAATGTGAACTGCGCTAAGACCTGTTGGCAGTTCACACACTGAAGCCAGCACCGCAGCTGGCGTGCTGGGTTTGAGCAAAGCACACATCCTGTGCCACCACAACACACACTAAGAATGGGCAACAACTGCGAAAATCCCACAACCCCCAAAGAGGCTGGTAGAGATCGGAACCAGCGATCGGGGGTTGGGACGGGAAGTGGAGAAGGGCGGTGGTTAGAATATCAACAGAGCCCCAGCTCTTGCCAACAGGGCAAAGTCACAGACTGTGCCATGGCCCCGCATGCACCTGTTTTCTGCATCCTCTTTAAGATCTTTTTCAGTTCTACTTCCCCACCACTTCCAGAGCCACCCCCACTGACCCCAGGGGCCTAGACTGTCTTGTAATGGTTTACTCTTCTAGTGGCATGTCTTTCTTAACACAAAAGGAAGGGATTTGATCTCATTGGAGAATGAAATGTTAGCAAATGTTTCTTCTTAACCCAGACGTGATGGCTTACACTTGTAATCCTAGCATTCTGGGAGGCTGCCTTGAGCTCAGGAGTTTGAGACCAGCCTGAGCGAGAATGAGATTCCATCACTACTAAAAATAGAAAAATTAGCCAGGCATTGTGGCAGG
>CAUYRH010060148.1:0-38444 GCA_963574655.1 Perodicticus potto | reverse complement strand
GGGGGTTCCACATTTAGTCCCAAGTGTAAAGTGAAGGAGACACCAAGGCACAGGTGTCTCCTCAGCAGTTGTCCAGCCTTTTTGGCTATCGGAGCCTCTGGTGGGCGTTGGAGGTCCCCCTCCTTGCCTGTCATCCAGCCCGCTGGCTCTTCAGCTGGATGAATGACAACAGGCAGAAACAAAAGCCGATACAGAAAACAACCCCAACGTTTAGTGAGAGTAGGTAGGCCTCTGACCTTGGGGCCTGTTCTCCTGCTGGTGGGGCGGGAGCAAGAATAATCCAGGAGGAGAAGACGTCCTGGGGAAGACTCCAGGGATCAGGGGGAGAATGGATTTGAGTATGGAAGAGTGAAATGTCATGATTCATACTGAAATGTGTGAGAACCCTTTGGCAATATATTATTGAAAGCTTTTCACAATAATTTGCCCATCTGAGTAATTACTCACACCTAGAATAATTTTGAATCTAGAAAACTATTTCCAAGGAAATGCTTGACATATGGAAAAAGATTTAGCATAAAGTATTCTTTAAGGCATAATTTATAATAAGGAAAAATTAAATGTAAGGTGTCTAATAAGAAAGGAATGGATAAATTGATTATAGTACTATTTTAATAAGATGGGCTATTTTACAGTTAAGATAATATTTAGGTGGTTGTAAGGTATGAAGCAGAATAAAATCTATGAAAAACAGACAAGAAGGAAATCATAATGGTGGTTGTGTATATACGATGAAATTAAAAAAAGAAAACCATTCTAGATCTAATATATAAGCTACAGTGAGGGTATAATACATATTGCCTTAAAAAGTAGAGGGGAAAAAAATCCTTACCTTAGATTTAAAAAAGAGCAGGAATGGAAAATGGATAGAAAGCTTGGTTGCCTTTATTCAGTGGAGGGTGTTGATGAGGAACGTTTTAAATCTGAGGTGTTCAAGACCTCTTTATAAATTCTGTAGCTGTGTGGTGTCAAGGTTAAGATGTGCAGCCTTGGAGCTGGTGACGTGAGGAGGAGACAGGAGGAGGAAACTCTGGGTAGGGAGAAGGGAAAACATTCCGAATGGGATGTGCAGATTGCAGCCCCTCCACTCCATACACTGTTGGTCTTTGTAATTTCCAGTGGTGACAAACTGTGCCTGTGGCTTTAGCCAAACTGCTGGTGGCTCGAATGCATGGCCAGAGACGGCTTAGTGACCAGTGGTTTGTAAAATGTGACAGAACACCCTGGCGGCTCATTTTTAATTCCGGGAAGTTATTTACAACTTTGAAAAAGTAAAAAGCAAAAGATCCGACTGGAGATGTGTCCAGTGCACAGCAGCCCCAGGCCTGCCTCAGCTTTGCTGCGGCCTGGGGGGCCAGGGCTTTGTTTCACACATGCCTTAAATAGTCATTTGCACATAATGAATTCCCTTTGAAAAATATGTCTCCTGTGCATTTGGAAACTTCATTTTTATACATTTTGATTTCTTCTTAAAGACAGTGTGGCATATAATTACAAAGTGGTAACTACAGTTTTAAAAAACATCCCCAGGACTCTGCTGGAGCAGCTCTTCAAAGTGTTTGTTTCCAGACTGTTTTTAAAGTGATTTGAAGAAAGTGGCTTTGAAGGTTTTTGTCCCCACTTTTTCATGTACAGTATCTCGTACTTTAAAGTTGGTGAGCCAAGCGTATCCGTGTGAACACACGCAATCATAATTGCCTCCATTTTAAGCTCACATGTGCCATGGTGAAAACGCAACACCATTAGCACAGCGTGCCAGCCCTGATCCTGGGAAGCGCCAGGAATCTTTTTTAATAGACAAGCGCACGTTTAATAAGGTAAAAATGGAAGTTAATCACACTGGCATCTATTGTTCAGCTTGTCATTTGGCTGAAAGCGATCTGATGTCATGGAGAAAGAAGGTGAGTTGGAATGGCGTCAAATGTTAATGGTGCCGCTTTAGGCTGAAGCTGAGCTGCCTCTTTGAAGCAATTGCTGCTGCTTCCTGAGGGGCAGACGTCTCCAAAGGGGCTGTTACTGAACTGCTCAGTCCTTGTAGGAAAGGGAAGTCTTAGAATTCATGTAAGGATTGCGACCATCAGCACTTCCAGTTCCCCTGCTAGGCCGACAAGGTCAGGTCTCAGTGCCATGTGTCAGGCCAGGGGAGGGTCCCAAAGGACTGAGGGAGTCCTGTCTGTAGCAGCAGAGGGGATGCTGCTTTCACCTTACAACCCCCTCTCCTCTGGAAGGTGCCATGACCCTGGGCAGAGGCCTGAGTGCTTCTGGCCATAATAGGAACGTCATTTGTGTTGGCTTTTGCTTCCCTCTCTGTTCATGAAATGCTTTGCGTATATTGCCTCTGAGGATTCTGGAGGACATAATCCATTTCTGTAAACCAATGGCTTGAAACATGTCAGCCAGGATACAGAGTATAGTCTCTCGAGGTTACCTGGTCCTTTGGGGATTAAATCAGTGACCTTGGTTTTCCTGCACTGTACCTTGGTTCCGTGGTCGCTTCCCAGCACAGAGGGGAACATTCTTCTCATGCAGTGCACCCCAGGGAAGGGCAAAATCCAGCCTTTGGTACTCATTTCACAGACCATCGTGGAGGGCTGGTTAACTCTAAAACTTGGAAGAACAAATGGCAAGTTTTAAGGTTATTGGCATGAAATTTTCACATTTAAAGATATTATCAGATATTAACAGATATTATCACGATGTGAGCACCTCTGGGCCACAGTTCCTGAGCTCAACTCCAACCCTGCTTTGTTCACCACTGGCCTCACTTTCAGTGCCTGGACTGGTGTCCAGCATGTGACCATTGTCTAATTGCGGTTGCTCAGATGAGAGCATTTCTGTTTCATAGCATGTAACTCCAGTCATCCTGCTCCTGCTGATATTAAATTTAATCTAGATATTACTGATGTTTAATGTTCTTTGGACTTTCACTGTAGCTGGGATATACCACAAAACAATTCATCAAACCTACCCTATTGCTGATTGTGTATAGAGATTACACTGTATTTTCCGTGGCAGCATTTGAAATGGATACCAGCACTCAATGTTTTTGCTGGACTGACATTTTTGGAAGACAATGTAGATTAATTCTATATTAAAGTTCAGAACTGATTCTAAAGTACCAGCCTCCCTTGAAGTATCATTACATATTAAAATGCCATTTCTATTCATATTCTCTTTTTTTTTTCTTGCCTCGTTTTCAGTAACTACATTCTTATTAACAGATTCAGGAAACTGAAAAGTAATTCATTCCCATAGTGGGAATTACAAGTCCATAGGGGAAGGTATGCGGGGGTTGGCTTGGCTGTAGGGTAGGGGGCACCTTCTGGGATGTACTTTGGCCCCTCCAGTTCCCTTTAGATAGAGTAGCTTAAGCCAACCCAGATGGAGGGGTTAGCAAGTGTCTGTCTGGGGCAGGTGAGTTTTTTTCATGCTTTACTCCTCATAGCTATCGCAGTGGAATTTATCTTGATTCCTGAATTCTGAACTTGGTCAGTAGGTCACTTACTGAGTTAGTGATTTAAGGCAATCTGCTTTACCTCTCTGTACTTCTTTATCTTCATCTCTAAGATAAGGAGAGCACTGTCAGTGCAGCTGTATTCTTTTGTCAGAGCCACCATAACCAAGTAACAAACAGGCAGCAGAAGTGTATTGTCTGGCAGTTCCAGAAGCTAGATGGAGATGAAGGTGCTGGCAGGGCTGGGCTCCCTATGAAAGCAGGCGGGAAGGCTTTGCTCCACGCCTCTCTCCTGGCTTCTGGTGTTTCCTTAGCTTGTGGCCACGTATCTCCAGTTTTCCCACAGCATCCTCCCTGTGTGTGTGTAGGTGTCTGTGTCTGATTTACCCTTCTAGGATGCCAGCAATTGTGCTGCATCAGGGCCCACCCCAGTCCAGCAGGACCTCATTTTAACTACAGTGGAGCCTCTGTAAGTTGACCATACAAGGGACTGTCACAAACTGGTCAACACACAGAGGTGGTCACATAAGGAACTAGGCCTACCGTACTGATACATACATGTGCTGCATGTCCGGTCTATGAAAATTAGGTCACCTTAAGGAGGTGGTCACCGCAGGGAGGTGAGCAGCTATGCAAGCTGTACTGTAATTACATCTGCGGTAAACCTATTTCTGAATAAGGTCGTGTTCTGAGGAACTGGGAATTAGAACCGCAACCGGTAGATTTGCAGGGGACACAATTCCATCCATCCCAGTAGGTAAGAAGGTCAGATAGAACTGGTGGTTCTGCCATAGCAGGCTGTCCTACTTCTCTCAAGTTTTCCATCCTTCCTTGTTTTTTTTTTTTTTATTTTTGAGACAGAGTCTTCCTATGTCACCCTGGGTAGAGTGCTGTGGTGTCACAGCAACCTCAAACTCTTGGGCTTAAGCGATTCTCTTGCCTCAGCCTCCCAAGTAGCTGGGACTACAGGTGCCCACCACAATGCCTGGCTATTTTTCTGTTGCAGTTGTCATTGTTGCTTAGCTGGCCCAGGCCGGGTTTGAACCTGCTAGCTTTGGTGTAGGTGGCTGGCTCCATAACCCCTGTGCTGTGGGTGCCGAGCCATCCTTCTTTTTTTTTAGTATGTTAGAAAATGCCAACATGGGGTACATAAAACTCGCTTTCTGACTGGAATCCTGTTAGAGAGCATAGACAGAAGTAAACTTATATGAAGTCTGGTTTAAGTTATGTTGTTTTTACTTCAGGACATGAGTAGCCTCTAGGTCCTTTTTTGAATTTAGCAGCTACCATGCAGGGGAGGCTGGTTCTGGGCCTGGCACATAAGCAGAGGAAGAACATGAGGCACTGCCAGAGGGCTGTCGGGCCTTGTTTGTTTGTTTACTGGCTTCTTTGAGATCCACATAGAAAACATAGCAGAAGATCAAAGGCCTTTGTAATTACTTCCCCCAGCAGTTCTTGCTAATGTCTGCAGAGTTATTGGTATGGCTGTTGCAGAGACTGCGTCTAATTTCACTTTACATCTAGACTTAGATGATGGCTGCTAATTGCCTTGAGCTCTTTGCTTTCTTCCAGTTGATGATTTTATGTAATAAGCACCATTTCTGAGGTTGTTTCAAAAGTAGGAGTCAGATATCTTTTGGTGCAGGAGTATTATTTTCATATTTTGGATTATACATTTTTATTGAAGTGTAACATATACACTTTTATTGAAGTATAATAAGATATGGAAAGTATGCCTGTCTAAGAGTATAGTTCCATGAATTCTCACAACCTAAACAGACCTGTTAACCGGCACCCCATCGAGAACCAGAGTCCCTGTATCCTATCCTGCTGAGATATCTGAAGCTTAGTTTACCCCCTTAATCACTATCTGCAGTAACTTTGAAGAGGGAAACATCTGGTCTAGTCTTTTGAACATTTTAATATTAACACGTGAAAAGAGAGGTGTGACCAGGGAGGCCCTGGGAGGAATGCCGGGATGAGGTAATGTGTCTTTGCTCTTCTTCCTTTGATTGTTGTGGAAGACAGAATCTATATCAGGAAGCAAACTGTGATTTTGATTGTGATATGTTCTTTCTCATGGTAAATGGTTATGGATGCCTAGACATGCAATTCGGAGGGTGGGGTGGGGATTTGCATGAATGGTTTTTTTAGGAGAGAAATAGTGAATGTCTTCCTACCCCCAGTATCAATTTTTGCTTTTGCAAACAAGGATGACTTAGCCTTTTATTTTATTTTTTTTGAGACAGAGTCTCACTATATTGCCATTGGTAGAGTACCGTAGCATCACGGCTCACAGCAACCTCAAACTCTTGGGCTTAAGCAATTCTCTTGCCCCAGCCTCCCAAATAGCTGGGACTACAGGCACCTGCCACAATGCCTGGCTTGTTTTTTTGTTGCAGTTATTGTTGTTTAGCTGGCCCGGGCCAGGTTCAAACCTGCCTGCCTCGGTGCATGTGGCTGGTGCCATAACCACTGTGCTACAGGCGCTGAATCCAACTTAGCCTTTTAAATGTGAATTCTATTATTGTTATTTTTCTTTTAGCCTTTGCCTACAATGAGTGTTTCATTCAGTACTTGGTAGTCGTACTTACTGATAATGTGGTAGAGATGACACGTTCGTGAAAATATGTGAAATATCACACATGTAAAGCATTTAGAATGGCACCTGGTGTGTAAGCGCTCAAGAGCTGTGCATGGCATTGTTATTATTTCAAATCATTGGGAACTTTCCTGGTGCCAGTGGAGGGCCCAGTTTGGGTGGACTTCCACTGTATAGTTAATAATCACCAGGTAGTAAGGCAGCTGGAAAACCTTGTCGGCTGAACCTGGCTGGCTGCGTCCAGAATTCAGGCCTCCCTTTCTACTCCACTGCCTGTAGGAAATAAGGAATTAAGGGTGTGTAACTGCTTTCTCATTGCCTGGCTGCACCTGGATGAGCACATGGAATATATGTTCCTGCCTTCAGATAATGAAACATTGCAGAAACCCATGTCCCTGGGCAGGAATCTGGAGGTACTGGACAAAGTGAGCATCCTGGAATGGTAATAAAATGGCACAGTAGGGCATAACTGCTGAGCAGTTACTGAAAAGGGAAAGTGCTTCTTGCATACCACGTCCATATGCGGCATTAGCAAACAGCATTTTGCTTTTTCTGCTCTTCTGAACTCTCCCTCAAGTTTCAGACATCATAGCATTTGACTCTAAATACTTCAAAAAAACTCCTAAATATAAGGCGTAAGTAATGCATTACTCTTATTATTAGTATTGCACCTAAAGAAATTAACAATGATTCAGTTTTGTCATCTAATATCTAGTGCATTTTCAAATTTCCCTGCTTATGTTCCCTTTTTTCAGCACTAGGTTGCATAACTTGGTTGTTATGCTTCTTTAATATTTTTTAAGCAGTAACAGGCTTCACACCTTGTTTTTGCACTTTTTGAAGAGTCTAGGAAGGTTGTCTTAGAGAAGGCCCCACATTATGAGTTTCTTGATGTCTCCTCACATGTCATTTACCTGCTTCTCTACATCTGTGAACTGGATGTTAGGTATAGAAGGTGTAGAGGTGCAAGTAGATTCAGGTGACACATTTTTGCCAAAGCTACTTCATAGGCGATGCTGTGAACTTTGACTTAGTCCCCTCCTGTCTTGTATTACTGATGTTGAGCTGATGACTGCTGGATCATTCATTGTGAAAATACTCATTTCATTTGCAATTGTTAAGAGTTTCTGGTGTGATATTTGACAAGGTGCAAATATGCTGCTTCCCAACAACTTGCCAACCCAGTTTTTAAGATTCCTTGGAATCAAGTAGCCTGAATCAGCTACTGTATTGAAGTTGCAAAATGGAGATTTTATAATTTTTACATTCCTTCTCCATCGAGCTGGTGACATTCTTCTGTAAGGAAGAGTTTCCCTCACATACCCTTTCTCTGAGTATCACTATAGATTCATGATTTTGATTTATTTAATATGTTATAATCAACGACAGTCATCATTGTTTTCGACACTCTACTTGTCCTTCAAGTTGAGCCCCCAGTGATTGATGGTGCCTTGTTGTCTGGCATTCCCAGATGCCTCAGGCTTATTTGCACTTTTCCAATCCCATCCTGGAATCAATCCTTACTGTCTCCTTTTTGGGGAGAAAGCAGTAAGAAATCCAGACGTGGATTCCAGGGGTTGCTAGTGTGTGTGTATGGGGGTGGTGGTTGTGGTGTCATTCTACGTTTGTTCAGTGGACAGAGGCAGGAAATATATTTTAGAAAATCATGAATTCATTAATATTTTAAAAGCTAAGATTTTAAGAGGAACGTTCAGATTAATAATAACATTCTGATGTCAGCTGGTCTTTTGTGGGCTGAACTTCTTGCATCCTCTTCCCTCCTTGTCGGTCTTCCCCATGAACTCTTAGCCATCCTTGTCTTGCTTTGAGGTTCTTCTGTTTATTCATTTTGTCTCAAACTTAGTTGGGGAATTCTTCGTTCTCAAAGTCAGCCTAACTGTGATTTAGCGTTGGTGACTAGAAAAGAGTATCTGTAGACAGACAAGAGCACCAACCCTCCATGAAATGTGGATTAGGTCTCTAAGGTACAAGAAATAGCAATAGCAACAGCAACCATGAAATCTATTACCAGTCAACAAGTACGAGGCAGTGTCTTGAGCACTTTTCAGATGTTAACTCATCAGTCCTCAAAGCAGTGCTATGACATAGGTGCTGATATGTCATACCCACAGTATTGATGAGGAAGCTGAGCCACTGAGGCTGTCAGTTGCCCAGATACGCATCTTAGATCTGCCAGAGCTGGGTTTTCACATAAGCATAACCACTCTGCAGTCTGTAGGCATAACCAGCTGTGTTAGTACCCCTTGGCATCTCCAGAAGAGTGTGCACTATGTGGCCTGTTACTGATATCTTTAAGGCCAGGTCCATTTGCTACATATCTTACTCACCCTGAGTTGGTGGCAAAGCCCATGCAGAGGGAACCCAAACCCCAAACTCCAAAAAGATGAAAGGGAGGCTTTGCTGTAACTAGGATAGGAAGTGGTGGCTTATAGAGTTTATTTTTTTTCCTGTGTGTGTTTTTTGTTTGTTTGTTTTTGGCTTCCTTTGCCTTTGAGGAATTTGAGTTAGTTAATTGACAAATTCCACTTGTTTAAGAGTGGAGCCATTTAAAATACTTGCTTAACTATTGGCAACTGGCTTAAAGACTGGTTATGTTCAGAAGTATTGGGAATTTTCTAGCAGTGGCTCTGTAGATGTGGGCAGTTAGTTCTCTTTAAAAATCAACTTTGTTTGAGCCAGTTATAAAATTGTAGAACCTAAGAAAGGATTTAGTGGTAATTGAATATTGCAAAAGCAAAGGGGAGGCTAAAGAATTCATCTAGTAACTTACATGTTAAATTATACTTCCCCTTAAGTTTTTTGTGCTTTGAAGCATTATCCTTTCTCTAACTTTTCTGTCACTACTATGAAAAAGAATGATCAAAGTAGGAGTAGGAACTGGGATTACTTACAAGGGGCAGTCGGGCTGTTCATGCCTCTTGATTAATGCAGGGAGCAGCAGCAAAGTCCATTAAAAACAATTCCACCAAAATCCAGAGCGTTGCCAGGTGGAGGGCCTCTGCCTTTTCAATGCATGGGTGCACCATCGGCGAAGTGTTTTGACCAGGGTGGAATGTGGTACATTTCCTTTTTCCAAAATCAAATGTTTCCAGAAGGTATTTATCTGCTCCTGTACACATAAATACTGCCCCAAGGTGAACCTGCCCCAGTGTAAGACAGTTTACCTGTATTTGCATACATCTTATAATAACAAAACCAAAGGAGGCTGCATCCAGAAAATAGAAAGGAGCTATCCTTTCCCTGATCAGAAAGACAATCCTAGTCTTACTCAGATAGTCTTACTCAGGTAGTTCGCAAGTATTTTCTCCCATTCTGTGGGTTGTCTCCTCCCTTTTTGATTGTTTCCTTTGCTGTGCAGAAACTTCGGCTTGATGTGATCCCATTTGTCCAGTTTTGCTTGGGTTGTCTGTCCTTTGGGAGTATCGCTCAAGAAGTCCTTGGTCCGATCAATGTCCTGAAGCATTTCCTCAATGTTTTCTTTTAGTAATTTTGTAGTTTTCAGTCTTAGATTTAAGTCTGTAACCATGTTGATTTGATTTTTGTATATAGTGAGAAATAAGGATCTAGTTTCATTCCTCTGAATATGGATATCCAGGTATTTCAGCACTATTTATCAAAGGGACTGTCATTTTCCTGCTGTATGTTCTTGGCACCTTTGTGGAAGATAAGTTAGATGTGTGGATTTATTTCCGGGTTCCTTAGACCGTTCCACTGGTGTGTGTGTCTGTTGTAATGCCCTCATCATACTGTTTTGGTTATTACAAGCCTTTAGTATAATTTGAAGTCAGGTAATGGGAATCCCCCAGTTTTGTTCTTTTTGCTTAGGATGGCATTGACTATTTTGGGTCTTTTGTGGTTCTATATACATTTTAGCATTTTTTAATTTATTTCTGTGAAGAATATCATTGGTATTTTGATAGGGGTTGCATTGAACCTGTAGATTGCTTTGGGTAGTATGGACATTTTGACCATATTTATTTTTCTAGCCCATGAACATGGAAATCTTTCCATTTTTTTGTATCCTCTTTAACTTCTTTCATCAGTGTTTCATAGTTTTCATTATAGAGATAATTCGGCTTCTTTGGTAAAGTTTATGCCTAGGTTTTTTTTTTTTATTTGTAAATATTATAAATTGGATTACTTTCTTGGTTTCTTTTTCAGATTGTTTATTGTTAGCGTATAGAAATGTACTCATTTTTGTATGTTGATTTTGTGTCCTGCAACTTTACTGGATTTATCAGTTCTAATAGATTTTTGTGGAGTCTTCAATTTTCCCTAAATATAAGATCATATCACCTGCAAAAAACGACAATTTGGGGCAGCACCTGTGGCTCAAAGGGGTAGGGCGGTGGCCCCATATGCTGGAGGTGGCGGGTTCAAACCCAGCCCCAGCCAAAAACAGCAAAAAAAAAAAAAGACAATTTGATTTCTTCCTTTCCAGTTTGGATTTCCTGTATTTCTTTCTGTTGTCTGATTGCTTCGTCTAGAACTTCCAGCATGATATTCAATACCACCGGTGAACATGAGCATCCTTGTGTTGCTTCAGATCTTAGCGGAGAGGCTTTCAGTTTTTCCACATTAGGTGTGATACTAGCTGTGGATCTGCCAAATATGGCTTTTATCATGTTGAGGTCAGTTCCTTCTACACCCAATTTCTGGGGAGTTTTTTGGTCAGAAAAAAGATGTTAAATTTTACCAAATGCTTTCTCAGCATCAATTAAATGATCATATGGTTTTTGTCCTTTGTTCTGTTGATATGACCTATGATATTGATTGATTTGTGTATGTTGAACCATCCTTGCATCCCTGAGATGAATCCCACTCGATTATGATGAATCTTGTTAACTTGTTATTGAATTCAGTTTGCTAGTATTTCATTGATTTTTGCATCTAAGTTCATCAGAGATACTGGCCAATGGTTTCTTTTTTTGTTGTGTCTTTTTCTAGTTTTGCATCAGGGTGCTATAGTCCTCATAGAATATTTCCTCCTCAAATCGAGGAAGTAAATTTCTGACAGCTTCTTTTGTCTATTAAGAACTCCTGGGTTTTTGTTTGTTGGGTGGTTTTAATTGTTGCTGGGCAGTCTTGCCTATCTGATAGCTATGTGCCTTTTAAAAACATTTATTTCAAAATAGTTAAGTGGTTCAATAAAAAAGCGTTAAAGAAAGTAAATTCATTTAAAAAATCAAAATCACTTAATTGTGCAGAGGCTCGGTGAATGAGTGTTTTGAACATTGTTGCTGTAGCTAAGATGCATATTATTCATAGTTGTGGTAGAAATCTTGGCCCTTTGTGCTCAGATCCTATCTCTTTTTCTTTCTCTAGAAAATGTACCTAATAGTGTGTGATAAGGATGGAGACGACCTATTCTGGGACCCCCACATCTGTGGCTCTGTATTGATTTCCATGTTGGAGGGGTCAAGAAGTTATATAGCTCTCTTAGTGTACATTTCCATTGCTCTTTGTGTAGTGAAGATTTTGTGTCATAACAAGACATTAATAATAATAGGTGATATCCTTAAAAAAGGCTTTGCATATCAGAAATACATATATTCACCCTTTGAAGGGCATAAACCCAGCTCAAGTCAAACATATTATAGATTTACATGAAGTTATATAGGCAATCCTTAAGTTACAAATATCTGACTTATGTACAACTGACACTTATGAACAGAGGTGCTAGGTAAATGTACCTGTTCCAACTTATATACAAATTCAACTTAAGAACAAACCTATAGAACTTATCTCATTAATAACCCGGGACTGCCTATCTTGGCTTTTTGACAAGTGGACAGATTTTCCAAGAATGGTTTAGATATAATTTCCAACTGACTAGAGGGTCACAGTGACTTACATGGAAGAATGAAATCAATGTACACTTAAATAATGCAATTGAATCAGCCCTATGGGTCACTCCTTTTCATTTTCAACTTCTTCCCTCTTGGCTCAAGTGAGGGAGGTTTGAAATACTTATAGACTGTTAGGAGTAGAAATGATCTTTATTCATACTGTCAGTACTTTTTAATTTCTTCATGTAAGATTGTTCATATTAAATTAGATTTAGAAAAACTTGATCTAAAGGCAAAAAGAATTTGTCTTTATTCATTTAATTATTTAACAGATTTCTACTAAGTGCCTCTTTTATGATAGAGATCAGTCATCTCGAAACCACAAGAGTGTAAATCTATAGGATTTGGCAACATAGTGTGCCAAGCGTAGAAAACAGAACAATGATTAATGTGCACACCTTTCCCATAAGTCTTGTGAGGTTATTTTTCTTTGAATTTGTTCTGGTTCATTCAAATTATTCTGAAAATATATGGGTGCCCTGCATTAAACACAGTGCTTAAAGTGTGATTATATACAGAATAAAATAGGGCTCAGTTCTTGATGGCATCACTTTTGGGTAACTCTTTTCATGAGCCAGCGTGAAGAATAAACAAACCATAGTGAGGATGGTGGGAAATGAGAAAATAAGACACACAAGAGACAGAGGTCACACAAGAGATAAATGTGATGGGCCGGGAGATCTAGCAGAGCTGATGGCTGCTGCCAGCACCGAACCAAACCATGTGAACAGCTTTATTTATATAGTGCCTAAAGTAGATTGCTATACTAATAATGTTGCAAATGAGCGGGGAAAGCTAGTGGGAATATTTTCATTTTACAAGGTTGAGGGGTAGTAATAGCACATGGGGTAAAGATTAACTTAGGGAGAGAAGGCTATATGCTTTTTGGCAACAGACAGGAAAGTATACAGAAGCTACATGACTTCTGGCAGAGGGAGCAAAGAGAAAAGACTATTGTTTTAGGATGGGAGGAGAAGCAGTTTGGGGGTTGTTCCTTGAACACAACACCCAGGCTGTGGGGGTCTTGCCACCTCACAATTCGTACTCCATATAACTCTTGATTTATATTGATCTTTGTGATATAACAAAATCTTATAGGATATATTTTCATGTGTATAATTTTGTTTATTTCATTTTGTTCCTAGAGCTATGAAGTTGGGGTTTTGGATCCAAGTAAAGGAACTAAATGAAATAGAGGCTTTATCTTTGCCCTTATTTAAAAAAATACATATCTAAAATGTTTGTACATATATTTTATATATATGTATTTGTGCATCTATATAGGATGTAAAGATTTATATAAAGATTATTATATAGAATACATAATATATATAAGGATTCAGAGCATTATTCTAGTCTATTGAGAGCATTTGGATATTGCCCTGGAATACCAAGCTTAATTTACTCTCTTAGCATCAATATGCTAAGAACCTCTGTATGTTCTTTTTTTTTTTTGAGAAAGAGTCTCACTATGTCACCTTTGGTAGAGTGCTATGGCATCACAGCTCACAGCAACCTCCAACTCTTGGGCTTAAGCGATTCCCTTGCCTCAGCTTCCCAAGTAGCTGGGCCTACAGGTGCCCACCATAATGCCCAACTATATTTTGTTGTTGTTTTTAGCAGGCCTGGGCTGGGGTCAAACCTGCCAGCCCTGGTGCATGTGGCCAGTGCCCTAACCACTGAGATATGGGCACCGAGCCAGGTACTTGGTATATTTAATAGTCATGCCAACTATGTGCTCCTTCATGCTTCTATGTAGCACATGTCCAAAGATAAAGTAATGAACCACATCTGTCACTAGCTTTTCTTGAGTTTCTATTTGTCATAATTGGCGTTTTTGGTTTTAAAAATAGGCACAGATCTATGAATCTACCTATGTATACTAAAGTCCACTTTAATTCTCACTGTCATCAATTTATTTATCTATCCATCATTCTATCCATAAACTAATCAACATGTATTAAGTGCCTCCTGTCAATCACACACTTGGCTACTACTGCAAATAAAATATAGAGAAGTTATAGGCCCTATTCTAGTAGAAGGGAAAGTGGCATAAAAGGACAATTTTAAGATGATGTGACAAATTTAAACCAGTTTTGAGAATCACTACTTAGAAACAATTGATTCAGGATGGAGGTTTCCTGGCAAGATGGGATGCAGTTCCTTGGAAATTTGGGCTGCTGCTAATGGTTCGTGTGAGCAACTGTACTATGGTCACTGGGGGAGGAGGGAAAGATGAGCAAGAAAGCCTGATAGACTGTGAGAAATGAAGCTATCAGGGCACGAGAGGTCTTGATGTATAACAGGGCAGGACAGTGAGAAAGCTCGAAACATAGGAAATTGGGATTGGTGGATGTGGTGGTGGGTTGTGGGTTTAAGATGTCAAAGGTGTTGACAGTGTTTAGTATGTGGATAGGGGAGAGGATGTGGAAGTATCAGCATTGAAGAACTCAAACAAATGCTAGAGTGCCAAGTAGGTTCTCTGCTTGGATGTGAGAATTATCTTGGATGATGACAGAACATGGGATGTCATTAAAGACCATGAGCCAGGCATCAGTGTGTGCAAATGACTAGGAGTTCTCTATAAACCAAGACAGGCATGTAACCTGGAAGCAGCCCTGGAGCCAAAGATCACAGTTGAGCCAAAGACACATCTCAGTCAATTCTGAGAGTGCGAATTGACTTTCCATGTTTGTTCTTCCTTGACATTGGAAATGTTTTGTAGCTGAGCACATGGCCATTCAGAGTAAGACTACACTTTCCAGATGACTTTACAACCAGGTATGGCCATGTGATGTTCTGACCAGTAGGATAGAAGTGGTGGTGCATATAACTGATACAAAGCCTCCTTAGAGAGAAAAAGCAAGCCCTCCTTTTATCTGGCCACCTTGATTACCTTACTGCCATTTTGTGAAATGACAGCCCTCTTTTACCTTGAGGGAGAAGACACTGCTGAAGGTGGTGGAGCAGTAGGATAAGAAATAACTGTCAATGGAGAAATGGAGGAAGGAAGGAAGGAAGGAAGGAAGGAAGGAAGGAAAGTAGAGAAAGCTGGGCAAGAGCTTTGGCTGTAAAACTCTAAAAACATTTGCAATGTTGGTGGCGCCGGTGGCTCAAAGGAATAGGGCATGGGCTCCATATGCCAGAGGTGGCGGGTTCAGATCCAGCCCAGGCCAACAACTGCAAAAAAAAAAAAAAGTTGCAATGTTAAGGAAGAACAAATAAGGGAAATCAACTCACACTCTGCCTCAGATGTGAGTCTTTGGCCCCAGGACTGCTTTCAGGTTGCATGTCTGTCTTGTTTTATAAAGACCATCTAGAAAGGAAAGAAAAAAAAAGGAAAAGAAAAGAAATAAGCTGGGTGCATCTTGACTTTATGAAGGCCACCACTAGGCTTTTTAATTTGTGAGAGAAATACATTGTCCTATCTTCTAAAGTCATTACTATCTTGGGGATTCTGTTACAGCTGTGAACCTAAAAAAGTTAATTTTTCGAGATGGTACCAAGTAGCTAACTGGGACTAAATTTAAAATGGAACCAAGTAGCCACTTGCTGGTTAGAGGTCACACACACATTCGGTTGAGTTCCTTGAAAACTCACAGCTCTGTTTAACTTTGAGAACTTTCAGAACTCACCCGAACAGGACAATCAGAGGTCACCTGCCTTGACCAATCAATCAGAGCTCAGCTTTGTTGACCCATCAGAACTAAGTGAGTTTCTATCATTCTTTTGCATAAACAGATCTGACTGGGGACTGGGCAAAAGGTTTTGCTGTAAAACCCAAACCCTCTCTTTGTTCTCTGGAACACACCTTCGTTTTTACAGAAGGCTGTGTCCCCTGGTTTGCAGACTGTTCAGTGCAATAAAGTCTCTCCTCCAATTTCTTTTTGCCAATTTCTTTTTAGTTTGCACTGCCAAACTAATCCTCTGCACATCTCAGGATTGGGAGGAGGGAGCAGTTGGCATCAGCAGGGGAATAAGCAATCTATTTAGGAGAAAGTCAGATTTCACATTAAGTCAGATGTTGGAACAGTATTCTGAGAAGAGCTGTAGGTGCTTACTGGGTGGGATGTTTTACCTGGAACCATGCCATCCAAAGGTACAGTGGAAAGGCTTGGAGGGCAAGGAACAGAGGAAGATGGTTGCCAATGAGAACAAGGTTGGAGAAGAGAGTTTGGGAATGCCTAGATAGGATGAACATTTTTGGCAGAGATCAAGGAAGGAGATGTGAGGGATGGTGATAGAAGCAGATGTTTGATGTAGTGGTCCAGGTAAAACTTGATTTGGGCCACACATGGAAGTAAGGTCTATAGGTACTGAAGGCAGGGCAGGAATAGGCCCCAGTCTAAAAATATCACATGATAAACTGTCAGATGTCCTATCAGTATGTCCATTAATAAGACTGGGAACACACTTTAAAAAGGGAGTAAGGACAGTCTGCTGACCATTGTTCTGGGATGGTCCATGGTGGCTCCTGATGAACTTAACTCTGAGCACTCATGGGTCTTCTCTTTAAAGATCAAATTCAGGTATTTTCCCTTGGATTTGACATTTTGAACTACACGTTTTCACTCCTCACTATTTGGGTAGGACGTGGTGTCTTCATTCTATCCTTCTACATGTGTATTCTAACTTCACATTTTCTTCATTACCCATGGCTGGAAGAAACAATTCATGCTTTTTGGCTTCCCCTAGAATTTCTTTTACAATTTTTACATATGTTATGAATCTGCATTTTGTAGTACTTCTTCAGCTCTTCTTTGTGAATAATTTGATTTTTTTTCCAATTTATGATGGTCACTTTAAATTATTTTCCCACACTTAGTCCTAGCTCTTCTACTAGTGTGGTGACTCATTTTCTTCTTCATCTGTGATTCTTATCAATCACTTTGAGAGTCCTTTACAGCATTTTTGTCTTTCTAATTATAATGGACCAAGGGTTTTCTTTTTTCTTTTTTTTTTTATTTTGCTCTGGATATATTCAAATAGAATATTACTTTGATATTAGAGAGTGGAGGAGCAATAAATGGATAAAATAAACATGCATAATGAATGAGAAGATTTCCTCCTGCAAATAAGAAAATAATTATCAATTTAATTTTTGGTAGTGATTTAATTATTTTTGGTCCCTATGTGTAAATGAATAGGCATAATACATAGGGGGAAATTTTTTCCCCTCTTCCTTAAATGCTCAAAGATTTGAAGATCAGCATGCAATTTCATGAAATATTTGTGAGTGAACTACTTAGGAAAAACTGGACTCTTAAAAAAAAACTGAAAAATTGCATAAAGCCTTGTAATTTAACTTCTGGAATGCCAGGGACATCATATTCTCTTGGGAAAACATTTTGTACATTAAGATCATAATTAGATTTGCTAAATCAAATATCCAAAGGATTATCTGAAAAAATACTCGTGAACTCTAGGCTGGGGGGAATGAATAGGTAGCAAGGAAGGATCGCTACCCTGTGGTTAACCACTTAGGGATTAGGTGGTGGATGTGGTGTCTATTAGAGCAGGAGAGTAATTATGTACTTCCCATGAAGACTGGTATTCTTGAGAGCATTCATTAGCGCTCAGGTGGATTCTTCTCAGTGAAGAATAAATAAAAGTAGATTTTAATGAAAAAATATTTGAAACAAAAATTTATAGAAAATATGAACAGAAGCACCTTAGCCTTCCCTAATTCCATTTCTGGTCCTTATCTATGGGCAAGGTACCCTGGTCCCCTACATAACTTGTCACTTTGTTGTAAGCAGGGAGCTAGTCTTGAAGCACCTTCACACTGTGCCCACTTTGTTTGCCTGGCATTGCTTGGCTGCTTGTCAAAGGACTTTTAAGGAGAATGAGGCATATATCGAGAAGCAATCAAAATAATAAGAAATTATTATTCTATCATGATTCTGGTTGTGTGATTTTTAATGTTTAAGAACTTTTGTTCTATGGCCAGGCATGGTGGCTCATGCCTGTAATCCTAGCACTCTGGGATGCTGAGGCAGATAGATTGCTTGAGCTCAGGAGTTTGAGACCAGCCTGAGCAAGAATGAGACCCCATCTCTACTAAAAATAGAAAAATTAGCCTGGCATTGTGGTAGACACCTGTAGTCCCAGTTACCCAGGAGACTGAGGCAGGAGGATCACTCAAGCCTAAGAGTTTGAGGTTGCTGTGAGCTACGATGACTCCACGGCAGTCTACCCAGGGTGACAGAGTGAGACTCTGTCTCAAATTAAAAGAAAAAAATAAGAATTTTGTTTTAGATGCCTGTGACATGGAAATCATAACTGATATATTAAGATAGAGGCAGAAGTTAAAAGGACATTTTCCTTTTTAAAAAGGCGCCTTATGCAGCCCAATGTACTATCACGCTCTCAGATGAACACAACTGAAGACATTTATTTCTTGCAGTGACGATCAGTGTGTGTCTAGCTGCCCCCCCTCCCACAGTGGGAGTTTGGTTAAGCACAGCAGTGCTCAGTGATTTGTATGCACTAGCGGTGAGCATAAAAATTATTTACTCTCAGCTAATGTGGTTAATTATCTGTCTGTGTCTGATGTTGAGTCATTGGATTCTGTAGGGTGGGAGAGAGGGAATGAGACCAAAATCACAATGGGGCCATGTGAGAAAGGGTGGAGCGAGAGACCTCAAGTGAGGGAGAGTGGGCAAGTGTGAAGCAAGAGGGGAGGGAGCTGGAAAGAGAGAGAGAGACAAGTGATGGAGAGAGAAGAGACAGAGAGATAGGGCATGGGAGAGAGGCAGGAGACAGGGAAACAAGAGATAGATGGGGACAGGGGCGAGAGATAGGAGATAGATAGGGACAGAGGCAGACAGGGGACAAGAGAGAGGAAGGAGACGGAGAGACAAGAGATAGACGGGGAGAGAGAGACAGACAGAGAGATAGGGGACAGGACAGACACAGGAGCCAGAGAGGCAGGAGATAGATGGGGAGAGAGACAGGCAGACGGGGACAGAGGGACATCCCTGGAATAGCAGGGGAGGGATAGGGAGAGGGAGGATGGGCGGATGTGCGCAAGTCTGAGGGGACCTTGTGTTTGTTACAGCACTTGGCAATCGCCTGAACTTCCTCTTCATGAGTTGTCATGGCACAAAGGTAAGTTTATTGAATGTTGGTTACTGAATGGAAAATCATTTGAAAGACAAACAGCATATTTACCCCTATGGGTTAAATTTCTGTAGTTTCCACTTAGATAGATCATGTTTTCAGATCTTAAACCTGGGTCCTGGACCACGTTAATCATTACTTAATATTAATATGGAAATGAGCTTACTCTCTTGCAAGTCCCAGTTTCAATCAGTACGTAATTATGAAAATCAGTCTTAAAGATGCTGTGAAAGGGTGTTGCTTTCCAGGCAATAATTAAACCTCTCAGTGTCCCTAGGTGGTTGATTTTTTTTTTTCTGCTTAGTTGTTTTTTTCCCTAAACTTACTTTCTGCAGGTGGGAAAAGATAGCAAGTTGCTGACTGAGGGAGTCATTGGGTGAGGCAGGTTAAGGTCCCATCAAGAGGAGAAGGGAATGGAATATTTTAGGCCAGATGACAAGGAAAAAGACAGATCAACTGCTTTTTCCAGGCCCAAAAGAAATAATTTTTTTAAGTGTGAATAAAACCTTTAAAATTTCAGTTGTTTTTATAGAACTATTTTTAAGCCAGATCTCAAAATATGGAGCTAAATCTCCATTCTCAATGGGAGGTGTCCAAACATGCTTTCCAATTTCAATTTCTGACAAATAGTAAACAAGTGCTCAAAAATAGCAAGACATTATTATTACCACTATAATTAATAAAGCGCCCTGGGGACTGTGCATAACTAGGGAAGGGAATCATGCAGCAGGCACGCTGCTCCCCTGGCACCACTGTCCTGTGCTCCCCCTCAACCCGTCTAAAAGAGACCTTCTTCTCCTGGAAGTACAGGACAAAGCTACACTGAAAGTCTTTAAAGAATGAGGGCTTCAAGGACAAAGAGCAAATGTAGGCACTGTTTGTTAGCTTTATATCTGCTAAGTTGCAGTCTTCCTAACAGGATGTTAGGAAGGCATATCCTTTTGTGTATAGTATACACGAGAACACGTAGTAAAGCAAAGTGGACTTTCCAGATAAACAATAGGATACCCAGTTAAACTTGAATTACAGATAATGATTAAAAATTATTTGCTCTTGGGCAGGACCTGTGGCTCAGTGGGTAGGGCGCCGGCCCCACAAACCGAGGGTGGCAGGTTCAAACCCCACCCCCGCCAAACTGCAACAACAACAAAAATAGCTAGGTGTTGTGGCGGGCACCTGTAGTCCCAGCTACTTGGGAGGCTGAGCCTAAGCCCAAGAGCTGGAGGTTGCTGTGAGCTGTGACTCCCTGGCACTCTACTGAGGGTGACAAAGTGAGACTCTGTCTCTAAAAAAAAAAATAAATAAATAAAAAATTATTTGTTCTCTATCTGAAATTCAGACTTGACTAAACATCTTGGATTCCTTTTTTTTTTTTTTTTTTTGAGACAGAGTCTCACTTTGCCGCCCTTGGTAGAGTGCTGTGGTGTCACAGCTCTCAGCAACCTCAAACTCTTGGGCTCAAGGGATTCTCTTTCCTCAGCCTCCCGAGTAATTGGGGCTACAGGCGCCTGCCACGATGCTTGGCTATTTTTAAAGAAGAGGTCTCACTCTGGCTCAGGTTGGTCTTGAATTTATGAGCTCAGGCAATCCACCTGCCTCGGCCTCCTGGAGTACTAGGATTACAGGTGTGAGCCACCATGCCTGGCCTAACATCCTAGATTCTTACTTGCTAAACTAGTGAGCCACTGGAGACCACCAGACACTAATAGTCTCTAAACAGTGGTTAAACCTATCATCCCGGGGCCTGAGACAAGTTCATCTGATCTAGGATCCTTGTACCTTCTTCCTGGTAGTTGTAACTAGGAATAATTGTTAAAGAAAGAAGCCAAAGTTTTGGGATCAGACATCATCAGAGATTTAGGCAAAGTTATAGAGTAGGCAATAAAAAGATCCTCTTAAATAAATTCAATTGCTTTACCAACTTTCAGAAAAGTCAATGGCTGTTGTATTAATGAGAAATACAAGTGTGCTTGAATCTAAACATCAGCAGTTTTCTCGGGGTACTTGGTCACTCCCTTGTGTACCCAAATGATTTTTAATGCACAAATACAAGATTTAGTTAGTGAGGAAATAGAAGG
The DNA here is from genome assembly GCA_963574655.1 of Perodicticus potto. Classification (NCBI taxonomy): domain Eukaryota; kingdom Metazoa; phylum Chordata; class Mammalia; order Primates; family Lorisidae; genus Perodicticus; species Perodicticus potto. The sequence continues at coordinate 17,318 of CAUYRH010060148.1, read as the reverse complement.
CAGTATAACTTTTTTTAAAAAATCCATTGAATTGAATGCTACATTTTTGCTTAATTTTATTTATTTTTTTGTGATAGCGCCTCACTCTGTTGTCTGTGCTAGAGTGCAGTGGCAGCATCTTACAGCTCACTGCAACCTCCAACTTCTGTGCTCAGCAATCCTTTTGCCTCAGTATCCTAAGTAGCTGGGACTACAGGTGCATGCCAATAAACTTGTTAAATTTTTTATAGAAATGGGGTCTCACTGTGTTGTCTAGGCTGGTCTCAAACTCATGGGCTCAAATGATCCTCCTGCCTCAGCCTCCCAAAGTGCTGGGATTACAAACATGCACCAACCACCATGGCTGGCCTGAATACTACATTTTTGATTAATTAATTTGAGGCAGTATCTTTTAACGATCTTACAAATAAACATTGTGAATAATTTGTGAATTCTTATTTGTGAATAATTTGTGAATTACAAATTATGTGTAACTTTGCCCTTTGTTTGCTTTTCTTTTGAGACAGAGTTTCACTATGTTGTCTTCAGTAGAGTGCTGTGGCGTCACAGTTCACAGCAACCTCAAACTCTTGGGCTTAAGCAATTCTCTTGCCTCAGCCTCCTGAGTAGCTGGGACTACAGGTGCCCACCATAATGCCTGCTTATTTTTTCGTTGCAGTTGTCATTGTTGTTTAACAGGTCTGGGCCAGGCTCAAACCCGCCAGCTTTGGTGTATGTAGTCAGCGCCCTACTCACTGAGCTATGGGCACCGAGCCCCTTTGTTTGCTTTTTGAGGTGGAAAATCCTAGCAGTTAAGTGAGTGACCCAGCCCCCGTGTTCTATAACAATGATTTCAGCACACCTTTGTAAGTGCCTATGTTTATACACTGAGTTCCTTTTTAAATCCCTGAAACTGAAATTTCTAAAGTTGTCCTTTTACATTCTCAGACTGATTTTGATTCATGTTGTTGAAATCTGTTTTCCCTGTGTGGGTTTCATAGGTCATGACCAAAGAGATTTAAAAAACAAATGAGTTTGATTTTTTGTTTTGCTTCTGTGCGTTAAGCTATCTACTGTATAAGTGCATTGGAACCTGTTTTTTTATAAATGTACGTATATATGTGCATGTTTCTTTTTCTTTTTTAAAAAATCATACTGTCATACAGAGGAAGTTTAAGACAAATGAGCAACGACGAGACTTTGATGCAAAGCTCCCAAATGCCTTCCCCACATATTAAACTGTCAAGGCAATGACCAGTGGCTTAGAATGCCTCCTGAATTCCTGACCGGCTGCCAAAACAATTGCTTAAGTAAATGTTTCCTGATGTCCAATGACTATTAACACCCTCCCTATACGATTGAGTATGAGCTGAGATTTTGAAGGCCTACTGCCTATTCTTAGTGAAATCTATGATAAAAAAAGCTCTGCTGTTATGGTCCATTGGGCTAAGGAGGGTAAGCAAATCCTTCAGGGAGTGATAGAGGCACATCTCTTACATCTGTTTCTTCATGGACCAGGGTGGGTCTCCAAACTGCCCAATGGCCTTCTTCTCATGATAGGATTATACCAGAACCAAGAGGAGGCAATCTATATTCTAAGATCCCCTGAGCCTAGAACTCAGTAGAATGGCCATTGAAGACCACATTCTCTGTACAGTGAAGTGAGTCCTAATAACCAGGAGGTAGCTCAGTCCTCTGGCCCCCTGGAGTTTTTAAGAGCTCAGCGTGTGGCACCAGAGCAGTCTACAGTCCAGGATCAAACATCTCCTTTTCTGGTAGGCTGATCTTTATGAAGACAGGTTTTAAAACCCAGAGACTTTTGAAACCTTATTTTCCTAAAACCTGAAAGGGGAACTAGCCTTTCATGTGAGACCACACATGGTCATCCAGCTTTAGTGTTAGACCACTTGCAGGCTTGTTGGCACAACATTGTGATATTCGATAACTGGAGGCCAGGGGTTTCGTCAGGAAGTATTTCCCAGGTCCTCGGGGCCTCAGAGAGCTGCTCTCAGCACGGGAGTGTCCCACCATCGTCTCAGTGCTGTCACTCTCAACGAGCAGTTTGTCCCATGGTGTCTGGTTTCACATCTCTGTTCTAAAGAGAACCATTTATGCCAGGTCATTTCCTGTTCGGAAAAGATTGATTACTGATGTCTGCCAGGAGCTCCTGGGAGGAGTGCACTGGGTCGTGCCGTATTTTAAAGTCATCATCAAACGTAGCGGCTTTTCCTTTGGGCCCAGGGTGACTCCATGACTCCTTGACTCATGAGCTGATGCCAGTTGGGCACTTTCGGTTTAGATGGATTATTTTTTCTCCTTCCTACTGTCAAAATACAGTATTCAAAAGCAGCTCTGTGGATCTTCTCAACACAGGTCACAGGTTGGTATTCCTTGGCCTGGGCAGAAATAGGGCCAAGCAAGGCTAGGGGCCAACGGGTTGGCCTGCCACCAGGGACAGGATGTTGACTATTTCAGGAGGGGCTGGGAATAGGAGACCTTTGCTTCTTTTCCTCATCACTGGGCAATGGGTACTAGGACAGAGCTAGAGGTTCTTTCAAGTAATTTGCCTTGAAAGAGAGATTATCGGTCGACCAAGTCTATCTCAATTATGTGGATTTTTAAGATGGTGGCTTTAAGTAAGCAATTGTAAAAGGCTACATGAATTCATTTTCTAATTTGCATTTTAAAATCCTCTTTTTAAAATTACCATGTAGGCTGAGCTATGAGTTACCAAGACTTCAGAGTGTAAAATGGAAAACAAATAAAAATCTGCTTTTTGTCTGGGCTAATACCCAGCCCTTCCTGCCACCCGACCATCTGTAGCATTTTTAATTCACATTCTCGTTGACTGAACCAATCTTTGTAGTTGTTCTGATCTTCTTCAGACAGAGCCCACTTACTACACAATAGACCCTCTTGTGCCAGTTCTGCTGCTTTCCAGACTTTACCTGGACTTTCTGTCCATTGGTGTGTGCTATTGGCAATAGAGGCTTCCCTCCAAATGCAGCCAATTGCTCAGCTCTTCAGTATCAGCTTGACTGAGAGGAGCCTAGCCATCTCCATGAAGGAGTCAGTCTTGCAAGGAGCAGGTGATAAACAGGGACAGTGGGGACAACTAGGACCCTCAAGGAACCTGCTAATGTGTCCTTTTTCCTCATTAAAACCCTATTCTGCCCCGCAGAGAAGCACTGTTAAGCAGCTGCACAGCCTACGATGGAATCAGGGTGCACTGGTGAGAGGATACATCAGGTGCCTTTAAAATGCCAGCCACTGAATTAGGAATTTGTGGTAACTAGTGGAAACACTGAAGCTTGGGTAATGCTTGGCAGGCGGTCACAATATAGTGGTGTCTATTGCTTATTCCACAAGGGCACGGAAGCAGGGGCTTAATTAGGGCCCAAACCCAACTTGTGTGCTGCCAGGCAGAGGCCTTTTCAAATACTCACACAGGCACTGTCTCTCTGCAAGCCTTGCACACAAAAGGGCTCATCGGCCGAGACGGGGCACCTTTTTCTGATTGGCACAAAGGTGCCATAGAGACTGGTGCTGGCCTTGATGTGTGCTTTTTGGGTCCTCAGAACAGGTCAGACTTTTATGTGAACTCTGAATCCATCTTGGTTTCCCAGGTCAGGAGAGAGGCTCTCCGTGAAATCGCAGAGGGCAACAACTCCCAAGGCAGAAGATGAGTTCAGATGGCACATACAACACATGTGACAAAGTTAGTCCCTTTTAACTCTCTTTAAGTCCTGCTCATTAGTCAAGAGGAGAGCATCAGTTTGTTAAAAGAGATAGCAGCAAGTGCTAGAGATGCTTTAGTTGGACACACCAGCTGCAAAGAGAGCCGAGATGAGACCCAGCGGCTTCAGCCGGATGTTCTGGAGGCATTTTCTCACCGCGTTAGGCTTCACTGTATTTCTTTTCGGAATTGCCTTCTACGTTTACCCAGGGATACTGGCTTCCTATTTAAAGAGGTAAAGGAACATTTAGAAAAACAAATTAATATATGAAAGAAATGAATTGCATTAAAAAATAGTAAGTAAAAGAAAATGACGGACCACCTTCATTGTTTTTGTCAAATCCGAGCTATCCCTGGCATGGGTGAGTTTAGGAAACAGTAATTTAGTGTAAGGGGACCCAACATAAGATTGAATTGTTGCATTTCAGAGAGGGAGGCCTTCACAGTAATACAGGTTTCTGACAACTTCTGCTAGGAAGCAAATAAAAGGAAACATTTGCACTGTTGTGGGAGGGATCTGGGTTCAGAAGCACATGTGTACACACATGTGTCTGCGTTTACATGGATTTATTCCTTCAGCAAAAGCTGAGAAACTGACTTGTGGACTCTGAATTCCTGAGGGTGGGGAGGAAGGGCCACTATTAGAAGTCAAGCAAACAGCGCTGCATTTCTGTAGACAAGAAACAGCTGGAGTAAAACCAGAGCGTTCCAGAAGCGGAACACGTCTATGAATTGATACTAGACTCAGGGTCCCTTTATATGTCCTCTGTGTCCCTCTCCTTCATTTTCTGTCTCTCCTTCTTTCTCACACGAGTGTGTTTATATATAAATGAGCACCACCTGAACCACCAGTGACTCAAACCTGCCATCCCCTTTGAACAACTTCCTGCAGAAGCCAACTGTATTGTGACAGCCATGACACAGGAAACTCAGGACATTCTCAGTCCTCATTAGGTGAAATAGCACACTGGGCTGTCAGTGGGAACAAGGTGGGGACTGCTGCAGTAAAAGCGTTGTTTGGTGTCCATTGACAACAATAGCTTATGTTTACATAAAGGAGAAAAGTGTCCTCCAGTATAACATTAGAAAACTGCTACCACAGACCTTTGAAACAATTAGTTTAGACTATTTAACAGAGAATTAAGCTTAACAACATCAGTCTGTTCCTAAATACTATTCAAGAAAATTTTTGCAGTGAGGCCAAAATATAGTTTGGCAAAAGGGCAACCTCAAACAGGCAATCTCTTCTCATTTTTTTAACAGTCTTTTAGGGATATAATTGACTTACAATAAACTGCACATATTTAAAGTGTACAATTTGTTAAGTTTGGACATATGTAGTACACAAGGTCTGACAACTAAGTTCGTGAACTTGTCCTAGAAAAAGTGCTACCTACTTCACTGCTGAATATCACTACGGTCACCTTCAAAGTACTCCCCTTGGGAAGCTATGCACTGACACCCGCACCTAGTCCACTCCTCAAACCAGTTCTGGAACTCTTTTTCTGGAATAGCCATCAGAGCTGTCATTGGATTACCCTTGATATCCTGAATGTCATCAAAATGTCTTCCTTTCAGTATTTCCTTTATCTGTGCTGGCTTTGGCAGCACAGATACTAAAATTGGAATGATACAGAGAAGATTAGCATGGCCCCTGCACAAGGATGACATGCAAATTCGTGAAGCATTCCATATTTTTAAAAAAATTTCCTTTATCTTTGGGTACAGAAAAAGGTCACTAGGGGCCATATCTGGTGAGTAGGGAGGGTGTTCCAATACAGTTATTTGTTTACTGGCTAAAGTTCCCTCACAGACAGTGCCCTATGAGCTGGTGCATTGTTGTGACACAAGAGCCATGAGTTGCTGGCAAAAAGTTCAGGTTGTTTTCTTCTAACTTTTTCAAGTCACATTTTCAGCACTTCCAAATAGTATATATACATGGTTAACTGTCCAGTTGGTACACGCTCATAAAGAAAAATATCTCTGATATCAAATAACTTTAGCAACATTGTTTTGGCTGTTTATTTGAACTGATGGAACTTTTTTGGTTGTGAAGAACTGGCTAATTTCATTGTACTTTGACACTTTGTTTCGGGGTTGTATTGGTCCACCCATGTTTCATCACCAGTGATAAGATGGCCCAAACCATTGTCTTGCCTCTCAGAAGGTCTTGGCATCACTTGAGCTCCTTTGCTACTATTTTTGCACACAACTTTCTCATGCCAAGATTTTCAGTTAAGATTTTCCTGTTTCTCTATTGATGTTCACTTGGTCTGCTGTGCTGCTCACAGTCAGCTGATGATCCTGACATACACACAATTTGATGAATTTTTGCAGTGTTTTCATGAGCTCTGCTCGTTACTGGCTACCCTGATCTCTCTTCATCAATGATACTTTCTTACATGTTTAATCCATTTGCACACTGCCATTGTCTTCATGGCATTATCCTCATAAACTTGGATTAACCTGTCCCTGATTTACTTCCACTTTCGCCAAGTTCAATAATAAATTTACAAATGTTTATTTGTTGCTCTGATTGAAGTTCCAACATTCTTATGAGGGCATATAAAAATGTACCACAACAGCAATGAACACCACTCAACAAGACATTGCCACTTGTCAACATGAACATAACTGTGAGACGCTGATATACCAAGGTTATGAAACTTTACTGAGCTGTTTACACAGTGTTGCCAGTATAAGTTCCTGGTGGCAAGTTCACGAACTTATTGTCAGATCTCATATATCTGTGAAATTATCACCATGATCAAGATAATGAATATACTTATCACCCCCAAATGTTTTCTGGTTGGAAATCTCTGCCTCCCACCACTCTCTGTCTGTCCTCTTCCCAGGTGGGAAAGTGGTTTCTGCCACTATAATTTACATTTTCTAGAATTTTATAAGAGAACAGCTTACAATCATTTTGGTTTGGCTCCTTTTAGCACAATTATTGTGAGATTCATACATGTCATGTATATCATTAATTCATTCCATTTTACTGCAGAATAACATTCCCCTGTATGGTTATTCCATGATCTGTTTATACATCGTCCACCTATTGATGGATATTTGGGTTGTTTTTAGCTTTGGGTTATTATAAAGCGACCATGGATATACATGTACAAGTCTTTGTATGGATATATATTTTCTTTTCTAGGAGTACAGTGGCTACATTATTTGGTAGTTGTACAGAATGTGTTTTCTAAAGATTTATGCCATTTTATATCCCCACAAGCAGTGTTAGACAGTTGCAGTTGCTCTGCACCAACAAGTGGTATGCAAGCCATTTTATCTTGTAGCTTTAATTTGCATTTCCCAACTGAGCAGTGGTGTTTTGTATCCTTTGTGTGCTACTTACCATTTGTATATTTTCTTTGGTTAGGTGACTGCTTGTTTAAAAAATTGGGTCTTTTCACTCTTTATTTTTGAGTATTCTTTTATAGTCTGTATGCAAATCCTTTATAAAATATATGCTTTGCAAATATCTTTTTCTAATCTGTGGCTTGTCTTTTTATTCTCCTAACAGTACCTTTCAAAGAACTAAAGGTTTAAATTTTGATGAAATTTAATTTATCAGCTTTTTAAAATGGATATTGCTTTTAAGTGTCATATGTAAGAAATATGTGCCTAACCCAAAGTTACAAAAATTTTCTTTGTTTTTTTTGAGACAGAGTCTCACTTTGTTGCCCCTGGTAGAGTGCCGTGGTGTCACAGTTCACAGCAACCTCAAACTCTTGGGCTTAAGTGATTCTCTTGTCTCAGCCTCCCAGGTAGCTGGTACTATAGGACCCTACAACAATAGCCGGCTATTTTTTTAGAGATGAAGTCTGACTCTGGCTCAGGCTGGTCTCGAACTTGTGAGCTCAGGCAATCCACCTGCGTCAGCCTTCCAGAAAAATTTTCTTCTATATTTGCTTCTGTAAATTTTATAATTTTAAGTTTTACCTTTGGGTCTATGATCTGTTTTGAATTATTTTTCTTCCTTTTTTATTTATACAGGCAGTCCTTGAGTTAAAAACATCTGACTTATGTAAACCTTGCACTTACAGACAGAGACTATTATAGGTAATAGGTAAATGTACCTGTTCTAACCTATATACAAATTTAACTTAAGAACAAACCTATGAAACCTATCTCGTTCAAAGCCCTGGGACTTCCTGTAATTGACACATAATGATTATACATATTATGGAGGGAAATGTGATGTTTTAATGCGTGTATATAGTATAAGAATCAAGTCAGGGCAACTACCATATCCATCACTTTAAATATTTACCGTTTTTTTGCATGATGTAAGGTATGGATCAAAGTTTGAATTTATACCCAACATTGTTGAAAAGTCATCCTTTTCTCCATTGAGCAGCCATTGCCTATTTGTCAAAAATAAATCATTCATTTATTTGCCAATATATGTCTATTTCTGGACCCTGTTCTGTTCCACTGATTGATAGGCCTCTAATCTCCATTTTACAGCAGCTATGTGGTAAATCTTGAAAATCAGTTAGTTTTTTGGCTAATCCGGGTGCTTTTGCATCTCATATGAATTTTAAAATCAGCTTGTCACTTTCTACAAAAAAGCCTCCTGGATTTTTGATGATGGTAAGCTGATTAGGGGAGAATCTCCATTTTAATAATATGTGTCTCCAGTCCCTGAACAAGGCCGTAACTCAACATTTATTTGAGTTTTCTTTCCTCTGTTGTGGCAGGATTGTGTAGTTTTCAGTGAACAATTCTTCCACTTTATTGTCATATATACCCATCAGTGTTTCTATTATTTTGATGGTATTAGAAGTGATATTGCTTTATCAAAATTCCGATTTCTGATTCTTGCTGGTATGTAGAAATACAATTGATTTTTATGTGTTGATCCTGTATCCTACAATCATGCTGAAGTCCTCTTATTAGTACTAGTAGCTTTCTTGAGGATTCTATCAGATTTTCTGAGTAGAGGATCACAGCATACTCCAATGAGGACAGTTTTGCCTTTTCTGTCTAGATACCTTTTACTTCTTTATCTTGACTTTTTGCACGGGCTCAATCCTCCAATACAATGTTGAACAGAAGAGGCGAGGGCAGGCATCCTTGTTTCTTCTCATCGGGGAAAGCTTTCAGCCATTCACTATTAAGTAATATAGAACATATTAAGTGTAAGTTTTCCATAGATACTCTTTATGAGGTCCAAGAAGTTCTCTTTTATTCCCCATTGACAAGAGTTTTTACCAGTAACAGATGTTGGATTTTGTCAATGACTATTCTATATCTCTTGAGATAATCATGTGTTTTTTCTTTTTAAAAATGTTAAGATGGTAAGTCACATTTTTTCTTTTCTTTTTTGGTGAATTTTAAACCAACTTTGAATTCCTGCCATAAAACTTATATAGCCATTATATACTATCATTTTATATATTGTTAGATTTAATTTGCAAAAATTTTGTTTGCAACTTTTGCATCTGTATTCATGAGATATATCGGATTACAATTTTATTTTCTTATAATGTATTTTACTGCTTTTGGTATTAGAATAATGCTGGTTTCATGTACTGAGTTGGGAAGGTTTTTTTCTTTGAGACAGAGTCTCTGTCACCCTGGGTAGAGTGCTATGACATTATCGTAGCTCACAGCAACCTCAATGTCTTGGGCTCAAGAGATCCTTTTGCCTTAGCTTCCCAAGTAGGCGGACAGACACTGCCACCACGCCAGGCTAGTTCTTCTATTTTTAGTAGAGATGGAGTATCCTTCTTCCTCAGGCTGGTATTGAACTCTTAAACTCAAGTGATCTACCCGCCTCAGCCTCCCAAAGTGCTAGGATTACAAGTGTGAACCACCATATCCAGCTTTAGGAAGTGATTTTGCCTTTTCAAATTTTCTGGGAGAGAATTGGTCTTATTTCTTCCTTAAAATTTGGTAGAATTCACCAGTGAGGCCATCTGGGTCTAGTGTTTTCTTCATGGGAAGATTTTTAACTACAAATACAAGTTATTTAGTAGACATGGGGCTATGCATAGTTTGCCAGTTTCTTCTCAAGTAAGCTTTGGTAGTTTGTGTCTTTTGATATTTTTTCCATTTGATTCATGTACTTGAAATTATAGGTATAAAGCTGTTTTTAATTTTTATTGCCTCATTATACTTTTAATATCTATAGAATATGTTGTGATGTCAACCCTTTCCTTCCTGAATTTCTGTTTTATCCTTCTTTATTTCCTTTCTTCTATTTAGTTTGGGGGTTGATTTCTCCTTTTCTTTAGTTTCTTGAAGTTACAAGCTTAGGTCATTGATTTGAGAACTTTTTTTCTATTGTAATACAATAGTTTTCTGTTATCCAGAAGGATACCTTTGAAGATCCTCAACAGATGCCTAAAACCTTGGATAATACTGAATCCTACATATACTATGTTTTTATTAAATATAAATATCAATTATAGAGTTTAATTGTAAATTAGGTGCACTAACAGATTAATAATAGTAACATTATAAAATAGAAAAATTATAACAATATACTTTAATAAAATTATGTAAATGTTATCTCATGCTCTTGCTCTCTCTCCAAATGTCTTATTGTTCTGTTCTCACCCTTCTTGTGATGATGTGAGGTGAAAAAATGCCTATGTGAAGAGATACTGCGATCACAGTTGATATGATTGCCAAGAAGGCCATAAGTGACTAGTACTTATAGCTGCTGGGTAGTATGTACAGTGTGGATATGTTGGACAAAGGGATGCTTCACCTCCCTGGAGGGATGAGGCGGGGTGTCGTGAAGTCTCACCACTCCTCGCAGAACAGTATTCAATTTAAAACTTATGGATTGTTTATTTCTGGAATTTTTCATTTAATATTTTTAGACTATGGTCAGCAGCCAGTAACTGAAACCTTGGAAAGTAAAACTGCAGATAAGGGGGGATTACTGTATGGGCGTTTAGTACTATAAAATTGCCTAAGTGCTGCTTTAGCAATACCCCACAGACCATGGCATATCATGTTGTAATTTTTATTTAATCCAGAATAATTTCCAATTTTATTTTCGACTTTGTCTTTGACCCATGGTTTATGCCTGACGTACTTAGATGTCTTAGAGGAGACATGAAAAAGCATTCCCTGTAATCATCTCTGAAAGACAGATCGAGTGGACCTAAGTATAGAGGGGATAAAACAAAATTATGCTTTTTCCTCTATAACTTGCTGTATTTTCTTATATATTTTTTCCAGTCAAGCTTGCATTGCTCTTACTGAGATATAATCCTTGCAGGGTTTTTGTTAACATGTGAAAATATACATAAACATAGAATATGTTATACATTATATGATTAGGTTAAACAAAAAACTACACAGAGAAAAGACCAGAAAAAAAATGCATAAAGTATTAAAAATAGTGCTATATAGTAGAGTTAGAAGGAACTTTGGAACTTTGGGCTAAAGTCTGTCTCCCATATATATCATTTAATGTCTCTTACCCTTGATTCTCTTCTTTGTAATATGTATGTATATGTAAAAATACCTCCACCTGTTAGATTGGGCATGTGCCATTTATCTTGACATTGGAAATTCCATTCATTTCTCTTTTCCTCTGAAAGCTCAAGAAAGCAAAGGGAGGGGAATCTGTGGACAGAACTTCAAGGGCTTGACCTGATACCAGTTGAGGTTCTTGCTTTGTACTTTACTCACGTACAAACTTCTAAATTAAAGATAATGATGTGGAATTTAAGGACTGAAACAAAAAGTAAGAGCTTATAGCTTAATCGCTCTTTCAACTCTTTCTTAATGCACACTCTTTAGAGGAAAGTCTTATCATTGTAAATTGTAGTTTTATCTCAATGCCAAGTGATATTTCATTTTGATCTAGGAATCCCGGATTTAGATATTTGCTTCTTTTGAAAAAGTGTTTGCATTTTGTGTTGCTGAATTAAGTAATTCACTCATGATGAAGAACCCCTCCTAGTGCAGCTCTTCCCTGCTGCCCTAAAACCCTATCAAAACCCCACATATCTGAGAGAAGGAAATTGTACCTTAACACTTAATGCAGAAGTCAAAGGCTGGTTTCCATCAAAGCAGGGCTGCCAGCGGCCGGCAAAGCAGAACTGTAGGGAATGTTGAAACTCAAAGTCCATCTTTAACATAGAGGGGGTTTGCACGCTACAGTTCTGAGGGCTAATCTTCAGTGGCAGATGCAGAGACGGAGACAAGTGTTATTAGTAAAATTCAAGCCTCTTCCATCCTAAGTCCTTTTGGCTTTTATTTTAGGCATCAGTCAGTAATTGCCAAGAATATGAAGGGAAGGATCCCAGCCATATCAAAGCGTCTTCTTTTGCACGCCAGGTGTATTTTAGATATACCGTAAAAACCACAGATATCAATGATCCTAGTGATTTTTTTCCCCTAGTTGAGGCCAACATGGACTTATGGGAAGAAAACTCATAAAGCCAGGAGGAACCCTCCCGGGTGATGTAAATTAAATATTACCGCTAATTAGAGAAGTTGTTTAAATGTTTGATGACTCAGTCTCTACATCTATAAAATGGAAATTCAAATAAGTTCTCTATCTGCCTTCTTGGGACATTTTCAAGGTCAAAGAATGATTAGATGTCAGATCCCTTGAAAAACTGGAATCTTGATTCTGGTAGAGACTTACAATGCTCAGTCATGTTTAGTCTGTCTTCATGGGATGTTTCCTCCTCCTGACTCCCCTTATAACTGGGCAGGTCATGTGATTTTCTGGCCAGTGGGTCATGGTTAAACATAAGTCACTTGTGGGTGACACTGCTTCACTGCAAATGTGAGGCCCTTCAGGGCTCTCTTCCCCTGCTGTCATGATTATGGAAATGGTTAGGGCTGGAAATGTTCCACAGTCCAGAATTGTCTAGAATAACAAGACAACACATGAAAGATATTTATCTAAGAAAGGCGCCTAGACCAACAGTGGGCTTTGAATAAGCAAAAATAGGCCAATACAGTAGTCCCCCCATCCAAGGTTTCACTTTCTGCAGTTTTAGTTACCTGTGACCTACCTCAGTCTGAAAACATTAAATGGAAAAATAAAGACATAATTCATAAGGGTTAAATTGTGGGCAGTTCTGAGTAGTATGATGAAATCTTTTGCTGTCCTGTTCCATCCTGTGCAGAGCATGAATCATGCCTTTGGCCAGTGTATCCACACTTTATGTGCTGCCTACCTCTTAGTCACTAAGTGGGCATCTCCGTTGATAGAGCATGATGGTACCGCAGTGTCTGTGTTCAAGTTAGTAGCAGCCCAGCACTGTGTCACAGTGCTAACATCATGCACCTCATTTCATATCATCATGCAGGCATTTTATCATCTGTTGTTACAAGAAAGAATAGGATGAGCATAAGATATTTTTCGAGGGAGACTACATTCACATAACTTTTATTACAGTATATTGTTATAATTGTTCTATTTTAATTGTTAATCTCTTACTGTGCCTAATTTATTTATCAAACTTTATTATAGGCATGTACATATAGGAAAAAGCATTGTATAACAAGTTTCAGTACTATCTGAGGTTCTAAGCATCTACTAGAGTCTTGGAATATATCCCCAGAGGATAAGGAGGCACTTGTATGCTGTGTCAGATCACTTGAGACTGAGGGGTTATTTGTTATGGCACCACAACCTAGCCTATACAGACTGCTCTAGGTATAAAGAAGTCTTACATTTATTACTGTGATTAATAGTCCAATATCTCCTAGCTTCCTCCTAATATTTACTATTAATTTGCTGGTGTGTTATTTTATGACACCTAATGGATTTGAATCCGATTACTTTGACTCTTTTCCCATCCTCTCAACCCCAAGTATCTCTCATGTCCTGTTGGGGCAATCTGAAGGAGCACACCATATGAGTAGTCATAACATATTAGCAGTGACAACAGAAAAGATGGGGGCTAATTCAGGAAATACTGTGTCTGGCATATAATGGCTACTCAACAAACATCTCTTGACAATACAAAGAGAAATTGGATGAAGTGGCTATTACAAGTGATTCCATGGTAAACACCCAGTGACTCTGTAGTGCTCATCTTCTTTGACCTCGTGAGCAGAGTTGGATATATTTCACCCCTTTTTCTTTGTGGAAACTCTCTTTGATGCTTGGCTTCCTAGACATCAGCATCTTGTAGTTTTCCTCTTGTGCCGAAGGCCACTCCTTGGTTTCCTTTGCTGAAGCCTTCTCTTCCTGGTATCTAAATACTAGAGTGTCCTGGAGCTCAGTCTCTAAACTTTTATTTGAATCTCTCAGTCATGTCTGCTCTCTGTACTAGTGATTTCTTTTCATTGATTTATATTACACATTCTCTTTTATATAGAAGTAACCCTCTTTCTATACTATGTTGCTGATAATTTTCCTCATTTGTCAATAGATTTTTATTTATTCATAGTTTTTCCATATAGACAATTATATTTTTATATAATCAAATATGTCATTCATTTTTTCTTTAGGCTTTTGGAATGAGTGTGAGATTTGGAGACTGACCGACAGTTATCCTTAACATATGAGTGGTCTCTATGTTAAAGCCACTTTCCTTTGTATGGCTGGGCCATGTTGCTGGCCCATCACTGTTTGGCCACGTTCTTTGGGTCATGTAGCTGTATGGTGAAAGGTGAAGTCATTCTGATGCATAATCTTGCCAAATTTCCCTTGTTCTTATTATGATCATCTGTAGCTGTGTAAGAAAGCACTCTAAAATTTAGTGTTGTAAAGCACCAATAATCACTTATTATCTCTCATGGTTTCTGTGGGTCAGGAATTCAGAAGTAACTTGTCTGGATGATTCTGGATCTGGGTCTTATAGTCACATGTTGGCTATGGTGATGGTCATCAGAAGGCTGTCTGGGGCTGGAGGATTTATTTCTAAGTTGACTTTACTCATTTGATGCTGGCAAGCTGTCCCTTCTCCATGTGGACCTCTTTAGGGGGCTATTTGAGTCCTTATAACAAAGTGTGTGGCTTTCCCCAGAGGAATTAATCTAAGAATCCAAGGTAGAAGCTCCAATGTCTTTTATGACTTAGCCTCCGAAGTCCCACATCATCCTTTCCACCTAATTCTATTGGTTGCATGTTAGACCAGGCCTGCTTCAGTGTGTGTTGGGGGGTCAGGGACTATGAAGGTGTGAGTACCAGGAGGTGACATCATTGGGGTCACAGTGGAGGCTGGCTACCACAGTAAACAAAGAACATTATTTATTTGGGATGTTTCTTGGGTTTGATTATGTACTTTTAAACCGAGAATGTAGGAATGCCAACTGAGGAACACTGGTATTAACCGAAAGCACTGTTAATTTTGCATTGTACTCAAGCCGAAAGCAGGAAGGAAATGGATGAGTTTTTGCAGACTGCTCACATAAGACATTCAGGACAGAAGGGGCCTGAGGTTGCCCTGATGTGGTACCTTCTGGTACACTTTTTGGGACTAATATTATTCTTGATTTTCTACTTCCTCCATACCTCTCTGAATCTAAACACTTTGAAGAAAATAAATCAGAGGTAAGAGAATGTTTCAGACACTGTAGAAATGACTGCTAATAATAACAAAAACTATCTGTTGTGTGCTAGATATGTCCCAGACCCTTTTCATAAGTGGTACCTTATTTAGTCTTTCTACTGGCCATGTATGGAAGGTGATATCCCCATTGTAAATACGATGAAACTGATACTCAGAGTAATTCATCCAAGGTCATGTGTAAATGTTACTAGATCTGTCTGCCATGGTTAATCTATTACCTCTCACTGTATTCCGTTTGTAAACACATACACAAACAGACACACACACACACACACACTGTTTCGGCATCAGAAAGTTGAAAAGCAGTAGAGTTATATAGTATCTGGAAGGATTTGTCAAAGGTAAAATATCCAGGAAAATGTAATCCCAGATACAAAAACACTCTGAAATTGAAAAGTGCTTTATAAATTTAAAGTGGCAGTGTTATTAATATTACTCAGCTCAGAGAAGTAAGAAAATGAATCATGTATAACTCTTCATTTCTTCTTTAGTCAGAGTACAGCAGAACTCCTGCCCGTTAATTCTGACCCTGTTAAAACAATAACTGCCTATCCAGGTAATACATCAGAATTAATGTATAATTAAAGAAAATGATCATTTCTTAGCTATCAAATGGGAATAGCAATATTTCGAGGTAATATATATTCTAGCCCAATACGTGTTTTAGATTAGGAAACTCTGATGTGTAATTTAGGAAGATATTAAATCATCAGTTGAAAATTAAAGCATAAAAAGCTTTCTGGCTGTATTTATTTTGTTGGCATGTCAATATGGTGTCGTATTTGTCTTCAACATGAAGACATTGCCTTTCTGACAATGACTGTTTAAAGAAAACGGCCTTGGGAATAGAGAAAGCATGTTTCTCATGATTTCCCCCCTTTTCGATGTGTTCTTTGGTGGTGTTAACACATTAGCGATGAACTCAGATGATGGTCTTGAGGGTGCGGGATGATATGTAGCCTTGGCAGCTGGCCCGTAGACAGCAGCGGCAAGAGCCCTGATTTCATTTTAAAAGGAGTTAGAAGAATGTGAAGAAGGTCACAGCCATCAATCTGTTATCACTCTGCTAGATAGGATCTCTTTAAGGAGGCTCAGGAAACATATTTTAAAACCTCCAATGAAGTCCCCCAAATGATGATGTTCATCTTGCCACTACCTAATGAAAGTGTGCAGTCTTTGAAACAGAACTCCTCAGTGCTGCACAACAAAAATTGTGCTTTCATTTTAAACTGTCAAAGCTTGACTCACTGTATATAGTCAGTATAGACATTGAGGTATGCATATGAAAGCAAAATATATATTATATATTTTGCAGTCCAGTTAGGTTTTATTAATGTCACATTCTTGAGAGTGGGTCAGTAATCATCTTACTGCAAAGGAAACAAATGGAGGTTGAAATTACACATCCCGCCTAAGGCTGATTACTGCTTGGAAGGCAGGATGTGGTCTTGGGGTACACTAAGTTCCAAGATCCACCTCTGCTATCATGAGCTGAAGCATTTCTTTGTTTATTTTATTTCTTTTTCTTTTTCTTTTTAAGGATACTTTAGAAAAGAAATGTATAGTACTTAGAATTTGAGTCCCTCCAATGTGGGAAATCTCATTTGATGTTTAGGTACATGCATAAATATTTTTACATAATTAAAATTCTAATGCATGTTTCAAATATATATTCTACTTCTCATCATTAATATAAATCTTTTTATTGCTGCTGTACTACAAAGTCTTAATATTAATAATATTTCATGGTAGCCTCATAGTCTGTCAAGTTGACGGGTCATGATTCAACTATTCCCTTCCTGTTAGACATTTCCTCTGCTGTAGATGGCAGTGTTATAAACTTCTTCACAAAGATCGACTTTTAATTGCATGAAGTATTGTTGTTTTAAGTTAAAATTTTCAAGAATAGATTTAGAGGGTCAGGGCTAATGTTATTTATTTATTTTTTTTCTGCTTGGAATCTTTACTTGAAATTGATGTTCAAATACAAAACTGCAGACTGCTTTAACTACTATGTTTGATTACATTTCCCTTCCACCTCCCTTCTTCCTAGCAGCACCACTTTTAGGAACAAAGTATCCTTCCAACCC
>CAUYRH010060147.1:0-32587 GCA_963574655.1 Perodicticus potto | reverse complement strand
TTTTTTTGAGACAGAGCCTCAAGCTGTCACCCTGGATAGAGTGCTGTGGCATCACAGCTCACAGCAACCTCCAATTCCTGGGCTCAAGCGAGTCTCTTGCCTCCGCCTCTCAAGTAGCTGGGACTACAGGCGCCCGCCACAACACCCGGCCATTTTCTGGTTGCAGCCGTCATTGTTGTTTGGTGGGCCCGGGCTGCATTTGAACCTGCCAGCTCAGGTGGACGTGGCTGTCACCTTAGTCCATTGAGCCACAGGCGCTGAGCCAGAAAAATAACATTTTTAAGAAAACCATCATATGCATATTATTTCTACATTTTTAGATTCCACTAAAATGATTTGTTTCACTTACATCTTAGTCAAAATAATTTATTTTATTGATTTTTGGAAAATTAAGCCAGAAGTGTAATCATCTCTACTTTGTCTTGTCATTTTTTATAATTTATTAACGTGTCCATAAATTTTAAGTTATATTTTGCTATAAATGACTAGTTTGAATATTTTAAAGATAAATAGCCAATACCTCTATTTGTTCCCTGTTTAATGATGACAAAATGAATACTTTGAAGATGGTAAACACCTAACCTAGATATGGATGGAGAATCCAGTATATTAAAATGTCATGAGAGACCATTCCAATTATAGGAAGACAAGATGTGATTTTTAAAGAGGTCATTAAGTCACATTCTGCTAAGAAAACTAATATATATTTTACATTCTTTTTTTTTTTTTTTTTTTTGCAGTTGTTGGCCAGGGCTGGGTTTGAACCCACCGCCTCTGGCATATGGGGCAGGTTCCCCACACCCTATTTTACATTCTTACACTCTATTCATCTAAGATGTCTATTCATCATCTAAGACGTAGTTTCTCTCATCATCATCAAAGTTCCTCTTTATTTATATGATTTTAGTTTTAGAAAACATTATTGTTCAAACTTAAGTACTATTTTCCAATAAGTTTGTGTATTCATCTACAACCCTTTAAAAGATAATGTAAATTAAAAAATGGGAGCATCCATATATATATAATATTACTTTGCTACTGTTTTTACAGGACAACTTAATTTACACAAAACAGTAGGAATATTATTTAGTACATTATTGCCAGTTGATGTTTCTTAGTTTCCTGGTCTTGCCTTTTAGGTTCCCGAGATCTGAACTTCATTAAATTTATGAGCGCAGATTTGACTTGTGAAGTCTTTTGCATCTGAATAATTCTACCTTATTATTCAGAGAAGAAGGTATGTAAATATGGTCACTGATATGGTCAGTCATGCTAAATGATTACATATTTTATTTTCTGTGTCAGTCTCTCAAACCATTATTGTTCTGTCATATGAGACTTGAAAAACAGTCTGATAAAATGAAAAGGTGTTGTACAGCTTAGGAAACATCTGTTCTCCCATGTTTAAAGACTTGGTGTTGGATATAAAACTTGGCTTTGGCAATTGTATCTATGATATCCTCAATACCCTACTCTGTATTGATTACTGTTCCAAAAGCAGTACCTTCAGCAACTGTGGCCACCCCATGGGTCATGGCATTTACTATAACTTGGAACCAGACTGACTCAGACCACAGAGGAATGTATGATGCCCTTTCCATTTGAATCATTAGTCAGTCACAGAGGAAGAGGTGCATTTAACGAGCATGGCATACACCTAGGAGAATGTTGCTCCAGTTGGTAAGATGAACAGAAGCAAAGAAAGCAGGGCACCTAACCCTTTCCATTGATAGGCTTTCTATGCACACAGTCATCCCTGTGTGGTTTTGTTTAACTGGACTTACGATGTCTATTATTAGTTATCCTTGGGGCCTTGGTTTTCATTTTGGTACCATCCAACGTTTCTCAGCCCAAGGCTCTGGTTCTTCACCTTGGTACTCAGAGTACAAAGTACAAATTTCTATTTGTACAGCTTTCTATTTCTATTTCTATTTCTATTTCTATTTCTATTTCTTTCTATTTGTACAGCTTTCCTTGGCCAATGCTTTCTCCTTCTTCCAGGTGTCTTTTTTAACAGCCTTAAGTGTCCCCTGCTAACTCAGGATGCCATTCACAGACGGGGGTGGATTAGAGGCTCTTTTAATAATGGCAGATGGTGAATGGGCTTGTGCATGAAATGGGATAGGACTCTGGTTATCACAATTGCTTTTTGATTTATTCCTTCTAGTTAAGGGCTAAGTATTGGTCCTATTAATCCACCTTCTTTGCAAATTTGCATTTCTGAACTAAATATGAGTATATATGGCTTAGACTCTAATTATCTGTTTTTGTTTTTATTTTTTTAAATGCTGGTCATGTGTTTTTCTCCATAATATGCTGGTCCTGGCTTAGATATTCTCAGATTCTATTGTTCCATGGGGAAGGCTGTTATTTTCTGTCCTTGGAAATAATTGATGTCCCACGTCACCACTTGGTATAAGTAAACATTTCCTTTTGATGACCTATCTGCTTTTACACTAAACTTTCCAAGCTGCTAGCTTGCTGTGTTTTCTAGGATCTGTTTTCTGGTGGGTTCTAATTCATCCTAGTAAATGAAAATGGTATCATAATCTTCTCTGATTCTGTATTTAGACAAGATATTATTTCTAGAAAAATGCAATTTTGTTTATTTATTTTTTTGAGACAGAGTCTCCTTATGTCACCCTGATTAGAGTGCCATGGCATCACAGCTCACAGCAACCTTAAACTTTTGGGCTTAAGTGATTCTCTTGCTTCAGCCTCCCAAGTAGCTGGTACTACAAGTACCAACCACAACACCCAGCCATTTTTTGTTGTTGTGGTTGTCATTGTTTTTTAGCTGGTTCAGGCCAGGTTCCAACCCGCCAGCCTGGGTGTATGTGGCTGGTGCCCTAATCACTGAGCTATGGGCGGCAAGCTGAAAAATGCAATATTTTAAAAATAGTGTCTTGACATTATTTCTTGTGTCAAAATTCTTCAAAATTGTGTGTAACACAACAACTTGGTCTCTAACATGTTCTGCTCAGTATTGGGAAGTTATCTTTCTGTCTTTATTTTTAACTGTAATTTTTATGTCCCCTAAATTCTGTCTACTCTATTGACTTTATGTAGTACATGCTTTCTTTATGTTCTTTCCCTAATCAATACTTGTCCCCAAACTAGTGATAACTCAAGATCTGATTCAAATGACACCTCTTCCATAAAATAGTGCTTGATTCAGTATTTGAAAGTACGTTTTCTTTCCTATAAATTCTGGTAACACTTTAAACTCTTCTTGTAAAAAACACAACTCTTTTATTGAATCATAATTATTTATGCACATATTTGTATCATTTTCTAGAAAATGATTTATGCTCAATTTTTTAGTTACTCCAGATCACTGTACATAGTAGGTATATAATAAATATTTGCTGATTCTATAAATTTTCACAATTCATTTTCAAATTAATTTAAAAAAATGCCTGCAAAAACATTGGCAGAGTACTCTCAATATTAATTAGATGGAGTCTATGTCAGGCTTAACCTAGTATTTTTTCCTGAACTACTCCAATTAGAAAAAGGTGTTCACAAAAAATAATTTATTTATCATTGTAAAAAATTGTATACAATAAACTTTTAATTTTATACTAATTTTTAATTCACAGAAAACTTGCAAATATTGTACAGAGAATTTCTGTGTAACCCACTCCCAGTTTCGTATTATGATACTGTGCTATATTTGTGATAACTAAGAACCCAACATTGGTATATTGCTATGAACAAAGCTTCAGATCAAGTTTTCCATTACTGTTCCACTTCTGTTTCAGAATGGAATGTGGGATAATTCTGAATTCTGAATTTCGATGTAAACAGTAGGCAATGAAGAAGGCCATTTGGAATAATATGAATTTATAATTCCTTAAGATTGGAAACTCAAGGAAGAGAGATTGGGTTACCAGTGGGCCCTATATAGAAATCTTGGTTTTTGTAGATAGATTCTTGCAGAATAGAGTATGGAAACTTTATGTAATAGTAAAACAATTTACATTTGTTCATTTTAAGGTAAATCTTCCATTTTTTTGTATATGAAACTCAGAACTTTGGGAGATCTTCCTATCAGAGTAGCATAGCTCCTTTTAATTTTTATTTATTTTCTTTTTTTGAGACAGAGTCTCACTATGTCGCCCTCAGTAGAGTGCGGTGGTATCACAGCTCACAGCAACCTCCAACTCTTGGGCTTAAATGATTCTCTTGCCTCAGCCTTCCAAGCAGCTGGGACTACAGGTGCCCGCCACAATGCCCGGCTATATTTTGGTTGCAGTTGTCATTGTTGTTTAGCAGGCCCAGGCTCGAACCGGCCAGCCTCAGTGTATGTGGCTGGCACCCTGCTCACCGATCTATGGGCGTCGAGCCTAGTTGTTAACTTTGATGAAAATAATAAGATGCTTAGCGCAGGTTAGAATCTCTGTCCACAATGGCAGGTATGTGAGAAGCATGCTCAGTCTTCTGTTTCTTCTACAAACTCTATGTTGTTTCTGAGTCTCCATTAAGTTGAACTGGCACTGAATTCTAAGATGGTCATTTGTATACTTTCTGCTTATTTTTCCAGAAATTGTGTCAAAAATCAGAAAGCTTATCTATTTGTCAAGATTTGGGACTATGGGGGCACTTTGGGCTGTCATAATAACTGCTGGGGCTTCCTTTGTCTCTGATCACAGGGCCTTTTCTGACTCCAGGTCTCTCTCTCTCTTTCTCTCTCTCTCTCTCTCTCTCTCTCTCACTTTGCTGTGACATTTTTGTAACAATCAGGACAGAGAATTCTCTTGGAATGCTGGTACACGCAATGTGGTGAGGTCTTCCCCCAAGAAATACCTCATAACCTTTCTTCTTAGGGTATTTCAACCTCTGGGGTTCATCCAGGATTCACGGATCTCTCTCTCTCTCTGTAGCTGAGGAATACATCCTTTTATTGTTTAGTTAGGAAGGAAGGGAGGAAACTTTTCCTTATTATTTTAGGTTCTCTAGACCCCTCTCTTCTCTCCTTTCTTCCAAGTCTCAGTTCTTACAAATCTGCCTACTTCCCTCATGCCCCAGATAACATCTCCCTAACATAGAGAAGCTGCAACCCTATTGCCAGTTTGAATGGGGGGCGGTTGATATGTATACTTGGAACAATGCAATGAAGCGGCTGTTTTTTTTTTTTTCCTCATTTTGCAAAAGGCAATACTCATTTTAAAAACCTTAATACGTTTATTTACATCTTAAATAAATAACATAGTGGAAGTAAGTAGTCTCAACATTTTAATTCACTCAGAATAAACCTACCAAAAATTTCTGGACAAATTGAATTGAGTTATGTTTGAAATAATAGAAATATCACATGCAACATATGTACTTCAACACTTGAATTACAATAAAAAATTTAGAGAAGAATTAGCTTCCAAAGCAAGGGGTTGCAGAATATGATTTTGGAATTTTGTGTGGAACCCATGCCTTTACTTGAACAGAATGTGGGAACAGATGCCTTTACTTACTTCTAGTGAGAATTGAGAACTTTTATTCATAAATACCAGGCTCCTTGCCAGTATACCTAAGGAGATATCATATTCTCCCATCCTGACACTTTCAGTGATCTGACTGGATCATCTTGTTTTATTACTTTGCTTACGATGAACTATGCAATCACTAAGCTGGGAATGAGGGAGTAACTGAGTGGGTCGGTTGTCATTCATTTCATAAAATATGAGGGAAAGGGGAGAGAGAGAGAGGAATTAGACACACCACACAGTACAGTTAGGGACTGAGCTTAGACTCATGGCATAGAAGTGTAATCAATTTGTAAGTTCACTTATTTGCATCTGGAGATACCTTCAATGTTATTTCTGATGCTATTTTTGATCCAGAGCCATCTGCATACATTTCAATTATAAGTATTTATAAAGGAATTGGAATTAACTTGACTTTCCTCAAATACATTAAGCCATATTAGTTGATTTTTTTATTTTTGAATTTGTGCACAATTAGTCAGATATTAGGCAGACATTTACATTTGAAGGCAAAAAAAAAAAATGAAAAAACAAAAATACAGAAACCAATCCAATCTGTTAAATAAAAGATGATGGTAGTTTAGGTATTTTTCTATGAATGATAACATGCTGTTGTTAAGCTTTGGAATTTTTTATGTATTTACAATCGCCAAATGTCTGTTGACATGTGAAAGGATGAAAAAACTTAGTAAGGGTGTATGTGTGTGCTTCTCATATGGTATAATACATTTGTTTTAGAAGTGATGATTTTCTTAAGGTAAAAAAAAGAAATCAAAATAGATATTTTCTCCTACACTTATTAACAAGATATAGAATAATGTCTTCTGTAAGGGTTTTACACTTAGGATTCATAGCTGATTTATTCAACTTTTTAAATTTTGCTGTATAGCTAGTCTGTGAGTAACAAACATCTGTTAAGACTCACATTTCAAATGGAGGCTGTTACAGGTAATAGGTAAATGTACCTGTTCCAACTTATATACAAATTTAAGTTAAGAACACTCTTAAGTGAGGTAAACCTACAAGAAAAACAATGGTGTGAAAACTCTAATTAGTTCCAAATAGTAAGTAAACTGTATCCATTTAATAGTTAAATAAAAGGATGAGTGACAGTTATGGTCAGTTCAGGGGGATAGATATTTCCAGATAGATAATTCTAAATGTAAGTATGATCAGGAATGGAGAAATCTTGGTTGAGTAGCCAAGTTATGTGGAAATGAAGTAACAGCATGTGGCTGGGGCTTTCAGAGACTGGAAGATGATTTAGCTATGAAAATGTTCTAGATCCAAAGCATCTCTAGCAACCTGTTGATCTGAGTGGTCCACTCAGAAAGTGCAGTGTGATAATTTCTGTTGGCTGTTATTAAAATTTATCTACTTGCTCCAGATAATTGGTTTGGGTTTTATTAGAAACCACCCCATAGGCCTCTATATGACATGTAATTTGACACTTCTTCCCCTTCCCATCCCCAGGCCCCAGTCCTGTGGTCCAAAGAGTTGAGGCAGAGAAAAGCTCGTGTGACACAGACCAGCAAGACGATGTACAATAAAGGGAGGTCTGTGGGCTTTGCAACATCTCTGACTTGACTGCCCATCGAGCAGCAGGAAAAACATGCCATTTCCCAGAGAAGCAAGTGCTACGAGAGCCAAAGCCAGGCTGAAGCCTCAGACACAACTATGCTTTCTGGAAAAAAAAAAAAAAAATTAAAAACTATGATGGGAGAGATTGCCATCTGGCTGACCAGAGACACAGCTTGGAGGACTGTCCCAGCTGAAGAGTAGCTGGTTGGTCTGCTACTCAGAACCCACAGAGGTAGACTATGGAGAGAGACAGCAGAGGAGTCTGGTCACCGCATCGAGGGGAGCTGCAGAGCTGAGAGGGAGGGGGATAGAGAAGAGAGATCGGCAACATGGACCAAATCCAGGGAGGCCCAGAGCCCAGTGAAGGGGTAAGAGGAGCTCCCCTCTCTGCCATGGTGCTTCCAGACAGCAGTAAGACACAGGGCTCTCATCCCACGGCGGCAGTGCAGTGAGGCACCAGAAAGCCAGCATTCTTGCATCTGGATGCCCCCTCCTCTGTACCTCCTCACTCCTGACATCCCAGACTGTCATTCTGGGTCCAGTTGGCTTGTGGCCATGGTCCCATCCCAGAGCACCTGAGCCCACCTCATACAGCAAAGCTGCCATGGTTGCTCTTCACATTATTACTCACTAGCAGCTCAGGCAGGGAGCACCAAGAGTCATCCACCCCCACCCCAAACATGGGAGCAGTGAGCAAGACCTTGGTACCACCCCTCCCAGGGCTGGGAGAAGACTCTGTCCCAAGAAGCCTATTTCCCAGCAGCTAGAGCGTTCTCAGCCTGCAAGACAGCTGCAGTCTACTATCTGGTAGGATCAAAAAGGCAGCTGAAACTGGTACTCCCTGGTCATGAGAGCAGAGGTGGGACATATGGGAACGGTCATGTTTCCGGCCTCAGGTGGTAGAGAGTCCTAGTGGCCATATGGGACACGGACGAGGGGGGCCTGTGAGCACAACCCATCCTTATCTTCCTGCTGAAGAATTGCCATATTGGAGAAGGCTCTGGCAGACGGAATTAACCTAGCCTCTCATTCCCATGGCAACCAAATGGCTTGTGTGCTTGGGTTAAACCAGACCAGCAGCCCCTCCCAACATCTACTACAATAGAGAATTGTGGATCCAAGAGACTTGTGAGTTACTGCATGGTCTTCACAAAGACTTCTGCAGATAGAGAGGCCTATCTCCTTTAACCTGGGGTCTAGTAGTGGAACAGAGGTGCATACTGGAGATACCCCTACTTACCAGTATCTCGTGGAGATGCACACCAGGAGGCCAGACACTCAAACTGTGGGATAACTGAAGTGTGGTCTCAGGCAGAGAGGAAATATACATGGATTGATCACAAAGAAGAGACCTGTGGAGTTTCAGGGAGAAAATAGGAAAGGTGCACTCCCCACCCTTCAAAGAAACTGGGCTAGTGAACAAGAATAGGAAATGCTGGCTTGGGACCTTAGCAATCACATAGTTAGGTCCCTACCTCAGGAACAACTCTCCAAGCTTGGAGAGTTTTCCCTAAACTACATATCAGTGGCTCAGTCTAGTTGGCTAGACAAGCAAAATCTGAATCCTGCAGAGACTCAATAAAAACACACAGTCTCTACCAAGTCAATCACAATTTTCCCTACTATTCCCTCACCTCAGGGAGATAGAAATCAAGCAACTTATTTGGAACTACAGGGTCCTTAATAAAGCATGAGGTATTTACATGCCCTATTTGGTGGGCCAGAGCTCCCCATGGACACGAAAGCTCTCCTTGGCAGCTGGCTCTTCCATGCAAACTATAATCAAAGATAAATATTGTGCCTCCCAACTCAAACACACACAGGTTGTGGTGGATTCAAACCTAAAAATTTCTACCTACCATCTTGGAGATTAAGCTAAGAGACCTACCTCACTATCCACTCATGGGACGAGGTTAAGACAATAGGTCAGAGGTAACCCAAGAGATTCATCAAATGTGTTAAAGCATTCCAAATGTAACCCAGAATGAGCACTTCTCTCCTGATATAGTCTAGGACCGATCTTTGGGATCTCAGAGACAGGCCTATAAGCCAGACCTAACATCCTCAGCTCTCAATTGAGAAGCCAGATGAGAAGGAACCAGGGGAAAAAAAAAAAAAAAAAAAAAAAACTTAAAGAAATATGAAAAATCGAAAGTTCAGTCCTGCAGAAAAAAGTAGCTCCTTATCAATGAATACCAATGTAAACAAAAAGATTAAAAGGACAGAGGAAGAATTTCAAACATGCATTGTAAGGAAACTCCATGAAATACAAAAGAAAATAGAGACACAACACAAATAAGCCACAAAACAGTGCAGAAAATGAATGAAAGATTCTCTGAGGAAATCAAAGTATTAAAGAAAAACAAAACAGAACTTCTGGAAATGAAAAATTCATGCAAAGAATTATAAAGCATAGTGGAATGGGCTAGATCAGGCAAAAGAAAGAATCTTAAAACTTGAATCTAACACCTTTGAGCTAAACCAGTTGGCTGGAAAGAAAAAAATAGAGAAAGAAAAGGAAGGAACAAAACCTACAAGAAATGTGGGCTATGTAAGAGGCCAAACATAAGAATCATAGGCATCCCTGAGGGTGAAGTGGAAAATACACAGGGTTGCAAAATATAGCTGAAGGAATGATTGAGGAAAATTTCCTTGGTCTTGCTAGAGATCTGGATTTCCAGATACAGAAAGCTCAAAGGACTCCAGGGAGAATAATTGCAAAGAGGCAGTCACCATGACATGTAGGCATTACAGCCTTGAATTTTGTCCACTTCCAAACTAAACTTAAATGAAGGGGAAATAAAGACTTTCTCAGACAAGTAAACACTGGGAGAATTTTTCAAGATCAGATCTGCCCTGCACTATACGAGGACAAATATAATAAACTCCCATTAGTATAAAATTATCCAAAAGTTAAAGATCATAGCCAAGATAGCACAATGGCTTAAGAGTTAAAACAACAATAAAGCTCTACTCAACAAGAAGGACACAAATCCAACCCACTTATCAATTCTTTCAATAAATGTGAATGGCCAGGACGCCCCACTTAAGACATTAGGCTGGCTGAATGGATTAAAAAAATAAAAAATACAAACCAAGTATTTGTTGTCTCCAGGAAACATATCTAACCTACAAGGACTCATTCAGAATCAAGATTGAGAAATGGATAAAAAAAGTCCATGCAAATGGAAACCAAAAGAAATCTAGTGTTACAGTTCTCATATGACTAACATAGACTTAAAATTAACGAAAGTAAAGAAAGATAAAGATGGTTTTTACATAATGGTAAGGGGAACAATTCAAGAAGAAGACATGATGACCCTAAATATCTACAGACCTAACACAGGTACACTCAGATTCATAAAGCAGTTTATACTAAATCTAAACAAAATTATAAATACCAGCACCGCAATCGCTAAGGACTTCGACATCTCACTGAAAGAATGAGATAGATCTTCTAAACAGAAAATAAACAAACAAACAAAAAAAATGGACTTAAATAGAAGTCTAAAATAATGGACCTAACAGTCATTTATAGAACATTCTACCTCCACCATTGAAAACAACATTCTCATTAGTTCATGGAAAGTTCCCTAAAATTGATTGTATCCTAGGCCACAAAACATGTTGCAATAAATTTAAAAATATATAAATTATACCATGCATCCTTTTTGACCACAGTGGAATAAAATTAGAAATTGATCCCATCTCTGTACAAAGTTATGGGAACTAAACACAGTATTGCTGAATGACAATAGGGTAGAGGAGAAAATTAAGATGCCTATTTTCTAAACCTAACTCAACAACTCTAAGACAAAGTTTCTCCCCCCTCCAATCTAATTAGCTCTGACTTCTACCTTTTCTAGGAATACATTGTAATCATAGCTAACAGTTAGAGCACTTACAAATTTCTAGATGCCTTTTCTAAGCATATTACATATGTTAAAGTCATTCAATCCTACTGAAAACCTGAGGAAATATCCTCAGAATAAAATTTTATTTTGCAAGATTTATTTCAAAATAAACTATGCTTATTCTTTTCTTTCTTTATATATTATATTCTTCTTTTTCACCTACTATGCATTTACCAAGCACTTTTTTTATATGCCAGGTGGGTATGGAATATTAGCATGTATCAGTAACCAAAAAGAACATGGATAATTTCCTCTGGGGAGTTTTAGTCTAGCTGAGGTCCTGATGTGTTGCAGTTAGACGCGTTCATATTCCACCAAGTAATTTATGACAGGTAATGTTGTTTTACCTTTGTTAGTCATAAATGGCAAAGAATTATGTTTACTCAATTGTGAGGAAAGCACTGTATCAAGTAAAGCTCAGTTCCCCAAGTACAGGGCTTTATAAAGTCTTCAAAGGCTTCAATATGATGATTAAACTGCATAAGCCCAGACCATTGTGAGAACTAACCCCGCATTATGGACAACCTTAATATGTCAACACATACTTAGTTAATCCCAAACTAAATAAAATCTTATTCATTTAAGTATCTTATCCTCTCTTTCTTTTATGGACCCATTTCCTCTGAGTTGCTCAAGTTTTTTTCTACTTTCCTTTTATTTATACACCTGAGTATCTTTCATTTTTATCTTACTATCTTGTCTAATAAGGCTTTTTGTCTTACATGGCTATTTTAGGGTTTTCTTATTTCTTCTGTTCTACTTAAGGCTAGCTCTCAAATGGTTTTATCTGTTTTTGGTAAAACTTTCCACCTTTACAGGGATCTGTTTCACCCAACAGTCATGACCTTTCCTACTCTTCTCTGTTTAAGCTTGCTCTAAAATTATTAGAGTTTTGACTTCATTCTAATGTTTTAATTCTCCATTCAGTCACTTTGGATAAACTGTGAAGGCTCCTTTTCAACAAAAGTTTATAATGTAACTACATTGAAAATTTATCATGTAAAAAATAACTTACACATGTGAAATACAAATTTAAATATCTAAAGAAAGCTTAGAATGCATGCACAGACATCAGTGAAATGGAGAAAAAAGGAAGACAGACAAAGCCTTGTAGATTTTTTATGTACAAAAAAGTAATCACTATACTTTTATCTCTCAAGATAAAAGATATTAAAGAATAAACTCAAATGGTACTTCAGAAAAAGTGGTTTGTCTTTGCTTTTAATCTTTAAGTGCTGTTTTATAAAATACTGTGCTTTATTACAATTTGGGGATTTTGCAAATTTATCCAGTGAGCCAAAGTTATAGATTAAATTGCAACATAATAAATCACAGTGATCTATGCAGAATGCTTGCTTTTCAACACTGGGCCCCTAAGAGGAATGTGCCCTCTGATATGTTGAGAATAGGTCCAGAATTGAAGCTGTGAGCTCAGCCTTGAACTGAGTCATCTCTTTGTCTGCAAATCCTTTTGTAGTATGGCTCATGTGTCCCTTGCTTTTAAGTGTCACCATCCCTCATGCATGATCCCACGCTAGTTTAAGTGTTAGTGAACTAGTAATCTACACATTTAATTCTGCTTTCAAAAATGAACAACTTTAAAAAGTTAGCAGAAGTGTGCTTGGAAAGTGAAGTCAAATGCATTACAAAGTGAGTCAGGGAGATTTTGCACCAATTCAAATAATTACAATATCTTAAACCCATTGGGTGCTTTTGTCTAGTGACTCAGAACTCAGAGCGCCCTCCATCTATTCAGTCATTTCTGCACAAATAATTCTCTTTTATTTATTTAGTGATATTATTCTAGCAAAAGGGAAAGGACAAAAAGGTTATATTGAGAGAAACTGATTAGAAAGTAAGAGACTTTGACTTATTTATCTTACTCTTCACAACACCTCGTAAAGTGTCTAGTATATAATAAGTACTTCAAAAACTTATGTTATTAAAGGAAACATTTAGAAAAGGGTTATTAGAAACATAATGTGGGCCAGGTGCAGGCTGCCCGCTGGCCCACACTTGTGATCCTAACACTCTGGGAAGCCCAGGCAGGTGGATTGCTTGAGCTCAGGAGTTGGAGACAAAGCCTGAGCAAGAGGGAGTCAACTCCCAATCCTCAGTCTCTACTAAAAATAGATAAAACAAAAAACTAGCCTGATATTGTGATGGGTGCCTATAGTCCCAGCCACTCAGGGATAGTGGCGGCAAGAGGATTGCTTTAGCCCAAGAGTATGAGGCTGTTGTAAGCTATGATGCCATGGCACTCTTGGCTGGGACAACATAGTGAGACTTTGTCTCAAAAAAAAAAAAAAAAAAAGAAAAGAAAAGAAAAGAAAAGAAAAAGAAAAAATAACCCAAAAAAACTTAATGAGGTTTAGTATTAAAGAGCACATATTTTGGTATTAGAACTGGGTTTGAATCTTAATTCAACCGCTTACTGTGCATCTTGTTGTCTTATTTAAATTCCTCAAGCTCCAAATTACTTATTTGTAAATAAGGAAGTACTCTTATAGGATATTTGTAAGATTGTATTAAACACATAGTAATACATGAAAAAATCCGTAGCTCATTTCCCAGCCTGCCAAAGTCTCTATTATTGTTGCAATAATACACCATACACTTCTTTTGCCAAATGTGCTTTGCTCTATTCTGCTGTATGTTACCCTCATTTCAGATTATTTGAATTCCTTCTCAATATGTTGGCTATCTGAATGGGCACCATAACTTCCACTTTCCTTCCAAAATGTTGAATCAATTGAGAATTAAGACGAGGTATGAGATTGATACTGGTGTAGTAAAAATTGAGGTACATAATTTACTGCAAGAAATTAGGGAATTTTACCAGTCATAGACTTTTGCTAGAAAGAGAAAGAGAGAGAGATTTCAGAGAATAAAAGGGCTGAAAGAAATAAATTGTAAGAGGTATTTCAAAATGTCTTCTGAAATCAGAAAATCGTAAATTCTCATTCTTTGAAGAATGAACATTTATTATCAACTAAAATGTTGACTATGCTGCACTCTGCACTGTGCCTGGGGGGTGATGGTAAGCAAAGTTTGACATTTTTCCTGTCTTTGAGCAGCCATGTAGTTAAGAGAAAAGAATAACTATATTTGAAACTACTGAACTAATTCAAACCATTGTCAAATACAGGATGAGATGTACAAAGTATATGTGTCGCCCAAACTCACAGGAGAGGTGACTGCTAGTTTTCAGGCAGAATTCTTAACATTCATTTATTCATTTCACTGAAAAAATGCTGAGTTCCAAGTCTCTATTGGTTGCTGGTAAGCCCTGGAAATACGAAATGTAAAACAGAATTCCTGACCTCAAGGACCTCAGAAGGAAGGTAGATGAGTGTACAAAAAAGAATGATACATCAAGGAACACACAATAACAAAAGTGTGCTCCGGAATACCTAATCTGAGAGGATGGTCCATGTGGTAAGATAGCTCAGCTCAGTACATCTCTAACTTTTCAGGAGCATACTGTCCAAGTCTCACTGTTGGGTCTGTGAACACACACACACACACACCCGTGGGTGCCTGTGTGCACACACACACATAGTTAGCACCAGAAATAAAATAATACATACATAGACATCCACACATAGACTGTTGAAATTCAAGTTTGCTATTAAAAATGAATCACGAACACCTTTTTCATGTGGGTATGTATGGTTAAACAATATAATTTTTAATGGCTGCCAAGTATTATAGCATAGACATTAACTATGTTTAATTACAAAGTCTTGAATTTAAAACACATTTTATTTAATATTTCATTTTTATATTTATGGGACACTTTCAATTCTTTAGGGGAGTTAGGTATTTATATCTTTTCCTCATTTCCAAATTGTTGTTTTCATTTTTCTTATGAATATATAAGGATGTTTTATATATTGGGTTTATTAAACCTATATTTTTAACATATATTTCAAATATTTTTTCCAGGTCTCATTTATCTTTACAATATGCAGCTCTGATTAGATCAAGCCACCCAACATAACATTTTTTCAATAGCTTCTAATTGCTCTAGGGTTGTAGTTGGCCCTCTCCTTGGCCGGAGTCACAGCAAATAGTCATCACTAGTATTTCAGGCTTTAGTATTTTCAGATGTAGGTTGTTTGCTTTTGTTCAATCAGTCATCAGTCTTACTTGGAGCTTTTTCTTCTCCTTTTGTCTTCTCTGCCATGTTGTTTGTTGCTGTGGAGTTACTTTTTTTGGTTGTTGTTGCTGTTTTTTGCTGGGGCTGGGTTTGAACCCGCCATCTCTGGCATATTGGGCCAGTGCCCTACTCCTTTGAGCCACAGGCACCGCCCTGTGGAGTTACATTTTTATTAGCCTTTTACGGCCATCTTAAGAATTGTCATCAATCAGAGAGGTGATGGTTCCATTCTTTAGAATCACAAGACTATATTGTGTTTTGAAAAGTGTTTTAGGAGAGATCTTATAAGGGAATTGTGACTCAAGACTATGTGAGACCTTAAGCCATCTTCTTATTCTTTTTTTTTTTTTTTTTTTGTAGAGACAGAATCTCACTTTATCGTCCTCGGTAGAGTGCTGTGTCGTCACAGCTCATAGCAACCTCCAACTCCTGGGCTTAGGCGATTCTCTTGCCTCAGCCTCCCGAGTAGCTGGGACTACAGGCGCCCGCCACAACGCCCGGCTATTTTTCTGTTTTGCAGTTCAGCTGAGGCTGGGTTTGAACCCGCCACCTTAGATATATGGGGCCGGTGCCCTACTCGATGAGCCACAGGTGCCGCCCTTCTTTCTTCTTATTATTTTTTCATAGTTAGAATGAGGATTAAAGCATTTTTCATGCACTTAGTCTTTGAACAGCTACTGTTTAACAAGGAATTTTTAAATAAAAAGACATGATCCTGGTCCTCATAAGTTCAGTGTCAGGAGATGAAGGGCATTTCTTGCAGGTAGATAAAACAGGACAAACGGCATGGAAGAGATAGCATTTAGTTAATCTTTAACTATGAAGAAGATCTGAATAATGGAGATAATAGGAGAGGGGATTCAAGTTAAAGCAGAATCACCAATGCACAAAGAAGGGCTAGGAAGGAGTCTGGCCATGGATAAAGTGATATAAGAGCTCTATGAATCTCTCATCTACTGCCTAGGATTTGTCTAAATTTTTTCCTAAGTAGAGCTGATGGATTTGGACCAAGTGATATAGTATACATTTGCATTTTCTAATAGTTACAATTATAACCTTTTATGGCTTTAAGTGAATATATGGTTATAAGCGTACATACTTTCCAAGGTATAGAATATAGTCTACTTGTTTAGATGTGGTCAACGTTTAGTGCTATGGCCAGTGATTGGATCTTATTAGCCCCATCAAGATACCTACTTAACTAGCTGTAATAAAAAGGTTCCATTACTTCCAGGTTCTTAAAATGGAGAATTTTTATACATGCTGGCTTTGTTATTTATTACATACATGGGGAAGTAAAAAGCATTTTATACTTAAAAATTAAAATATTCAAATATTTCAAAATAACTTCAAATACGGTATTTTTAGAATAAAGAGAAATGAATATTATGCTCCCCTGTGGACCCTCACCCAGAATCGGGTGGGAAAGATATGTTTAAACTATCATTTCTGCCCCCTGTGTATTCTCCAATCAGTTATTTCATTTCTGTAATATAATTGCATGACAGAACAAGCACAAATTAATGCTACCAGGCCCACATGGAATCCATTTTGCATGTTTATATGCACTTGTAAACTAAGGAAAAGAAAAGTAGCAGGTGCCTCTATCAAAGAAGTATTGGTGATGTACCGTTAGGTCATGGAAACAGAAAAGTAAAACGCTTTCCACGCGTAGCGAAAGTGCTCGTCAGTCATGAAAAGCCTGGCCTTCAATGAGATGGCTATGAGCTGTTTCTGAAACTACAGAACCAAATAGTACAGCTGGAGAAGAAGTATTTGACGCTTAAAAATATTGTGCCTCTAGGACTAATTATGCTTTTGCAAACTTAGTCAAACATTGCTGTTTATTTAAACTTCGGCTTTACAAGATCTCCCTCAAATGAATGGTAGCTATTCTGAAGCCTACACATAAACATCTATTTTGTAGAGAAAGTGGCAATTAAGGACTTGTAATGAATTCTGGTCTTTTTCAATCTCTTTAAAAGAACACCATGGAATCAGAGAAAATAAGATATGAGGCTTCTTTAAAAATCTGCCTTGCCTTTTTCTGATCACTTAAAATCCTATGAAAATAAATTATATTTCTAGGTGTTGTATTAATGCGTTTATGTATTCCTTTTATGTTATAAATACTACATAAGTTATAATTCATGATTCCCCAGAAGAATATAATTAGACATTCTTCAATATCTGTAAGACTATTTTGGGTAGGTGCAGTGCTAAACATATTTCTTTGCTGACACTAATTATGTGATAGGAATTTTCTTTATAGGTTCATTGGTTTGAAGGGTACTTTAAACTCCTTAAAATATTTAAAGCACACCATATGACTGTATGAAGATATTCCATAAATTCTGAACTTCTTTAATTATATATAAATATATAAACTTTTATATATTTAAGGCTTTATAGAAGTACAACGCAGTATAAGACCCTTTTGAGATTATAGGTATGTTATTCTCCTTTGAGCTACTGGGACAAATGTAAAGAATATACTCTTAAAAGTAAAAATAATCATAGCCAACTACAAGATGAAAAAAGAAATATTTTGTACAAATGGATGCTTGATCATTGCATCAAAAGTTTAACCTTGAGAGGGCCAGATATTTCGGAGATGTTGTGCTATGTGATGTTCCCGAGGGATGAAATTCCTCCTTCCTACTAGGGATGGATGCACTGGGAAGGGTCAGACTACCCCTATGCTCTCCAGTGGCATTCTCCTCATGGGTGCCATGGGTGCACATGGTGAAGGGTCTTTTATCTACTGCAACTGTTGGCTCATTTTTGATATTCTGAGTCATAAAGTATTCATAGAGCAAAGAAAAGCAAACAATTACAAAACTAGACAGGGCCCAAACCTAAGTATTGCCTCATGTTCGACTCTCCTGCTTTGAATGTCATGAGCACTTGAGGCTGAATTGGAATGCCATGCAAGTTTCAAGGCAAATATTTGGAGTTCGCCTGCATCAACTTGTACCCAAGGTGCTTCTCTTTCTACAAAAATAAAGAACAAAAACAACAATAAAAGGAAAATACCATCATTCTTAGAAAGCAATGCTAATAACATGAAAGGCATGCTGTCCATTTAGAATGAACCATGGAATCAGTCCTTACAGACAAGGTGTCATTGTTAGTGGCTATGTATGACTTTCTGTATTTGGCTAAGATAGGAAGGAATTAATGCCTGTGAACTCTGCCCTTGCTTGCATAAATAAGACACTGATATTTGTGTTATTCTCCCGGTTGTTATGTTCAACATTTTTAGGAGGTATGGGATTCATTTATGAAATAACTTGATTCACTCATAGCTTTGAGGTTGTAGAAAGGATTAGCATCATTCGGGAAATCTCTAGTCCAGGACCTGTCACACAGTAAATGCTCTGTAAATGTTTGTTGAACAAAAATATGATTTTGTTTGGGATACTTACAATCCAGATAGGATCTCTTACCCCATCTCTGCTTTTAGTGCCTGAAAATAATACCTCTGATGCATTATTAAAGGTAATGAAGCAGCTAAAATAGCACTTGCCTTCTTTCTTCTGACGATAAAATTAAGATTTTGTTGTGTTTTTGCTGATGTTAAGATGGACCCTAAGTAGAATCAGAATAGGTGGGTACATGTGCTGAGAGATTTGAGGATCAACAAAAAACAAATTTATTTATTTGCTTTCAAAACATTTTCCTCCACTGTATGCCCCTTGTTCCCAGTCTTTGTATTTTCAAAAGGTATCCTCTAGGTCAAAGAGTATTTTCCACTTACATTCATCTCTTTATTGCTACTCTATATCTTAGTGCCTGACATGTAAGATTCATTCCATAAATTTTTCCTGAAGGAGATTACTATTAATTAGGCAGGAGTAAAATGTGAGAAGTAAAGACATAATTGATTGATACTAATTGAGGTGGTGAATAAAGGAGAAATTTCCAAGAAATATGCACACCTGGGTTGGGCCTCAAGGAGGTAGCTTGAGGGAAGGGTGTCCAGTGAGAGGAAACTCAGCATAAAAGAGGGGACAGCTCCCCTGAGAATGCATGAAGGGAGAGTCATAGAAAGGTAATGTGACTGCAAAAATAAACGACCCCTCCTTACAGTTTCACCAGCAGTGAGCGGTGGCTCCACATCAGTGAGTTCCTGCTGTGTTGGAGCTAGTCCTTGGGTTCCCAGAATTCCAAGCTCTAACTTCCTTTGCTGATGCTCCTTCAAAGGGCACCTTCAGGTGAGGCTTCTATGAGGGCTGGCAGCTAAAGGAAACAGCATGAACAAAGCCCGTGGAACAGTCAAACTGAGCAGAGGTCAGTGCAGAAGGAGGCGGGTCAGGGTCAACGCTGTGGACGCACTAGGTCATGAGATGAGGCTGAATAAGTTAAAGGTATATTAATGCCAGATGATCATAGTGAAAATCAGTGTTGGGTCCTGAGCAGTAGATTACCAGGAAAATCAAAAGCAGAGAAAAATATGCCAAGAACTTTGAGTTGAATGTGAGGGGGCCGTGCTAATAGGGAACTCTTCCTCTAACTTCAAAGCCAGCTCTGTAGCCACTTTTTCTGTTTGTTTTTTTTTTTGTTGTTGTTGTTTTGGGTTTTCTCCTAAAATGGCTCTATTGCGTCTATGTATTACAGTTGTTAGTAGCAGTGTTACCTTTGCCTAGTAACTAACCTGGAGATAACTAGTATTAGACAACACACACTTATTTTTTAATATTTAAGAAATTCGTGAGCCAACTGTGAAACACAGCCTTTATGAAAAACTAAATTACATAAACTTAAAATCAAATACATTATATAAAGAACAAAGATACATGTAAATATTTTTGAACTGTGTGCTTTACATATTCTATTGTGATAGTATTTAAATGAAATTTTATATGTATATGTACTTTTATTTTCAGAGAGTTGCTTTTCAGTTGTTAAATATTTACCAGCATGTTGCTGAATTGATTCCTGTAAAGTGCAGTTTTCTCATTTGATAAATGTTAAAAGTAATGATGCTGATGTATATCCCATAGGTCCAAAAACAAAAAGAGTGATGTGATCTTGAGTAAATGGTAGACGTTACCATTATCACCTATTATTTTGTAAAAACAGAAACTTAGCTTTTTGATAAATCTATGCAGTGAACTCTAAATGCATAATAAAATATTTTAAATATTTAAGCTACATGATTAGTTTTCTAATCAGAATTGATGTTTTTGCATATTTATTAGGAAGAACTATTGACTCCATTAGAAAGCCTATCTGAAGACTCTCCAGAAAAAGCAAGTTATGAGAGTCACAGCCTATTAAAGAGTTGCTAAGGCAACCATTGCTTGCTACTAATGCACTGATAGAAAAGAAAAGGCAATTTGAGGGGCAATGCTTCTCAAAATTCAGGGCAAAATAATACTGAACAAACCTCCATTTGGAACAAAACCATTGGCCATGGGTGGCTCCTTTTTTGGATTAGCAGAAGGGAGATGGTGTTCAGTAAGATGAGGGCAACAGAGGCCACAACATCTTTCAACCTCTTTTCAATCCCATTGAAAATCATTAGCTTCTCATGATTCTTAAAACGATGGCAGTAGAGACCCACAACAATAACCTTAATGCTTGATTCTAGCGATTTGATAATGATGTTAAAGTACCTATTGTCATATGATTGCAGTGTACCCCTATGATTAGTTTGCTTCTTTTAAGAAATCATTATGTCTTATAGGTTGGATTTAAAAACCTCAACTGGGCTGGGAGCAGTGGCTCACACCCGCAATCCTAGCACTCAGGGATGCTAAGGCCAGCAGGATCGCTGGAGGGGAGGAGTCTGAGACTGGATGAAGGAAGAACAAGATCCAGTATCTACCAAAAAATAAAAGAAGAAGAAGAAAAATTGTCTGGGCATGGTGGTCAGTGTCTGTAGTCTTACCTACCCAGCTACTTGGGAGGTTGAGTCAGGAGGATCACTCACACTCAGGAGTTTGAGGTTGCAGTGTTCTGTGAGGATGCTTCTGCACTCTAGCCTGGGAGACAAAGCAAGACTCACTCAAAAAAAATAAAAACAAACAAACAAACAAAAACAAAAAACCCCCAATAACAACAGCGACAACAACAAAAGCAAGAAAACATAAATTGTACCATGACAATATGACAATAGCAAATGTCACTTGTTCACATCCTAGGGGACCATCAGAGAGATAGCAACTTATTCAGTTTACTGCCTTTTAATTTTAAACATTTCATCAATATAACAAAAGTTGATAAATTAATTTGAATACTTAATCAGTGCTTTTGGTAAGAAAAAAGGTATTAACTACTTTATACATTACTCTTCAAATTCTATAGTTACCTTAAGTCTGTCATTAATCTGATGAGGTAGGGAATACTACAGCTTTTCTAATGATGTAATTTAAGTTTCTAGAGATTAAATCCTAAAATTCCTAATTGTCAAAGGCTGGACTTTATTCTAAATCAATCATAATACTAATCTCAGATTTTTCCCTCATTGTTCTTAATAATAATGGTTATTCCTACACATATAGTGAGAATACTTTTGTCTTAACTCTTTAAGATCAGTCCTACATTACTCTGTTATGTTTGATTCCTCGGCTTCTAGGTATCTCTTTCTATGTGTTGTTTTTCTGATAGAAAAATATCTCATTGTTTTAGTTGGATGTGGTTAAAAGAGCCATTACTTTTCCTTAAACATAATTACTTTAATTTTGGCTGTTGACAGGCGAACCACTAGGAAATGCAAAATCATACGTAGATACCGGGATCTAGATCAAACAGATATGCTCTGTGTGAATCCTTAATTGTCAGGGTTGCTTGTGGAAATCCTGGACACAAAAATGAACAAGAGACCAGGCTCCTAGTTATGAATTTGAGGGCATCACATTGTGAGTTGACACGGACACATATTGAGGTTGCGAACAACTGGAGCAGCTACATTAAATGATGCTTACAATGTCTTTAAATCAAACCTGGATAGTGGTCAGCCTAAAGAAAGAAACCTAAAATGTGTAAATAACAGATTGGCACTTGAAGACTTCATTTTATATATCCTTTTTCCTTGTTCTCTTGTTGACTGTTTATTCTACATTTAACCTTCTCTAAGTCAAAATCTTTGCACATTATATTTTCACTGTTGCAATTGAACAGCTATGCTTTTTTACAATAATAAACACATTTAAAATGTATATGCATACAAATGGTCACTGTGAGACATCCACGCTCCTTGCTATTTCATTAACAAAAAAAAAAAGAATAAATTAATGGGTACAATGGTATCAGTGGTCTTTGGGACTGTTTAAATTGGAAAGATACTTAAAGGGCAAAGAAAAAAATTGATTTAAAAAAATCCTAATTCCCAGAGACTTCACTGAATAATAAGCTCTAACTAGGCATGGAAATTTGCTCACATATTATGCAGCTAATTTAAGAGAGACTGAAGAATGGACTGTTGTAAGATACACATTATTTCCTCTGGAAAAGCTTTAAACAGTTTGCAAAGTCAAATTTAAGATGCTTTTAATTGCAGTCCTTTATTGTTGCCGTGTAAGAACTTGGTTGAAGTCTGTTGAACAGATTGGATCTTAGAGGAGATGAATACCAGTTAATACAAAAAGGGGCCTTTGAACTTAAATTTTTAATGCATGCATTTCCTCAGTAAATCCTTTGCTTATCAATGTAAGACAACCACTTGTAAATGAATTTGTGCGTCTTCTGTACCTATCGTATTGAGCTAGTACAGAAGATGGACTTGGGCTGCCTGCCTGGGCCTTGAGCCCAAGTTGAAGTCTGCTTGCAGTACTGAACAAAAGCTTTGAAAATGATTAACAGTAGAAGGTAGTTCTGTTCTCTTAACAGAACCTGGCAACCATTGGAGCAGGGTCCCCCCAGCCTAGTCAAAGCCAGTGCAAAATCCTACTGCCAAGATGAAGTCCAAATTTGACCACCCATAGACCCTTGTGCTTATTTTAATTCTAAACATCGTCTTCCAGGGTAGAGTTTTAACATGCTAATGAGACACGTGATCTATAAAGAAGCGTGATCACTGGATGGGCACCTGTCAACAAAACTCCATTTCCACATGCCGTGATTTCAGGGCTGGCATCAAGCTTCTTTCTCTTCTTCAAAGTTCTCTGCTACCCAGCCCTTTGTTCAGACAGCCGGTCTGGTTGCTCCTTAATAGGCACTGTCTCCCTTTTCTTTGAGCAAGCCTCTTCTCCCACCCATAAAGCCTTGTCTGTGCATATTCGTTTTTCAGGCTTGTTCCAATTTCTCTGACTCGGGGACCGAGAACCACGAGGTAACATTATTACATATCAAATAGACAGAAACAAATAGTCCTGGGGTATCACCCATTATAGCAATGTTACTTTTTCTCCCTTGCTTTCCGAATATTTATTACCATCTCTCAAAATTACCATCCTGTTCATTCATGTAAAACTCTTCACATTTTCTCTGTAAACTTCATGTAATAATTAAATTTCATGTTTCTTCAGGAAACATGCTTTTTCAACATTTTTACTAAGTCAGCATTTTATTTGTATCCAATTTATTTGAAAAGCGGAAGAAGGATGGGTCTGTTATTTAAACAGGCTCTTTGGTTTACATAGTGCAATTTGAAAGCTCTGATCTCTTTCATTTGTGGTGTACAGGGCTCTCCATCTATGTCAAATCCCTGCAAACTATCTCTACATTTCCTGGGAAATAAAACATCCAAACCTAATCCACATCACTCAAAAATACACATGCTTTACCCCATGAAGTAGAATATAGCTTTCTATCATCTAAAGTTGCTAAATTTGGGGGCTTCAATTTATAAGTTATTTGACATTTTATTAGCTTTGCAATTTACAGTTAGAGATTTAAAGAATTTAGGCAAAGTCATGACATCAAACTTGACATTGAGAATTTGTTTCTACTGCTTACATATGTTTTCCAAGGTTGTTACTTGTCCTATTTGCTTACCTGACCATATGACTTTAGGGAGATCATGAAATATTATCTGGCCTTTGTCCCCGATTCTTGACATATACCTCTTAACACCCTTCAAATCTCGCGAGTGATCAATGTCTTTTGTGTGCTAATTAGAGAACTGGTAGTTCCTGGATAACGTTGGGATGGGAGCTGGTCCCTGAAAAGTCCAAGGCATGATTGGTCTTTTGGGTGTGATTGACTGGACCAAGGTCAATCAATTCCGCAGAAGCATGATTGAACCAAAGCCACCTCCCCATGTCTGGGGAGGGGAAAGGGGCTGAATATTGAGTTGTTCACCAATGGCCAATGATTTAATCAATCATGCCTATGTCATGAAGCTTCCATTATGCCCTTTAAGGACTGGTTTCAGAGGATTCAAGATAGCTGATAGCTTGGAGAGGAGGGCACCTGGAAAGGGCATGGGAGCTCCCAGCCCCTCTCCTATCCCTTACCCTGGGCATCACTTCCACCTGGCTATTCATCTTTATCATTTGTAATAGCCTTTCTAAGCAATAGTGAATGCAAGTAAACTATTTGCTTAACCCCTGTGAGCTACTTTTTACTGAATGTTCAAGGATAATCTGCATGCTATTCCATTATCTCAAACTAGAAGCTTTTGTCATATTTTTTAATTAGTCAGAAATCAGTCCAGTGCAACCCCTCATTATAGCTATAAGGTCAAGCCACAGGTAACATCTCTTCCCTTTCATCTCCTGTCAATAGGTAGAGGACTGATGGTGTCATATATTCAAATTGGATTGTAAAGGGGACATTATTTTGAGTAACAGCTCAATGTTTTGCAAGAACTAAAAAGAAAATTTTTTAGAAGAATATAATCCAAGTCCTGAGCTCCTTGTATTTATAATCCAGCAAAGTACTCATTTATCATTTCTTACCTGATACTCTAGAGAATGAGCAATCTGGACTTAGGACAAGTATGTAACTGTAGATGATTAAGGAATTCTTAAAGGTTCAATGGAATCTAATCAGACAGACACCTTGACTTTCATTAGCATTGAATCTTCTCACTTTGATCATACCCTGTTCTGCTAAACAAAATTAAATCTTGTTTTGTTTAGCAACAAGAATTGATTTATCTTTGTTTGAGCAAACACAAAAAAGAAAGAGAAATTAACCCATAAAATTGGAGAGGGAAGGAAATGTCTTGGACCAAAGATCTTTCAAGTGGTCAGTGGACCAACTAGCACAGAAGATTGATAGATAAGGGACCAGAAAATTTTGACAGGAATTTTTCTAGGAAAAGGAGAGATTTCTCTCCCATCACGTGTTAGCGCCTGAGATATGTTTGCGAATACAATGGGTCATTAAGAAATATTCCTTACAGGAAGTTACCTGGCCTGTTCATATATGTTTTAGCTAAAGTAACATTAATGCTGCCACCTTGGACCTCAAAATACGTATACTTGAATTCAGCTCTTGGCTTTATCACTGATTAGTTTGTCACCACAGGCAAGATAGATAAATCAATAATGCCTCAATTATCTACTGTGTGAAATCATGGAACATTATTTCAAAGGTATGTGGTAAATTTTTATATAAGAACAACAAAAACACTTGTTTTCCACA
The DNA here is from genome assembly GCA_963574655.1 of Perodicticus potto. Taxonomy (NCBI): domain Eukaryota; kingdom Metazoa; phylum Chordata; class Mammalia; order Primates; family Lorisidae; genus Perodicticus; species Perodicticus potto. Next base: position 6,908 of record CAUYRH010060147.1, on the reverse strand, counting down.
AAATAAGTGTTCCATAAATTATAACATTTTCATTGTTATTATTTCAACAATTGCATTCTACCATACGGATATAGTTTTACTCACTTTTTGTAATCAGATTTCCTACTATCAAGCAGAACAGGAGTTACTTACCCTCCAATTTATTCTTCCAGGCTGGTCCCGAAGGAACATTTATATTTAATTTCTTCCAAAAAATTCCAGTTTTGAAGTTATGACTGTGGGTGTGTCTATTTTTTTATACGTGTGATTTCTTTTCTTTTACTTCACGTATCTTTAGAAAACAAAAATCATGCTCATATTTACAGCATGAGCGAATCAATAGGAACAAAATATTTAGCAAAATATCATAGAAGGAAAGTTAGCAAAACCCAGTAGGAAAAAAGATGAAGGTTCCTAAGTATTCTGTAATATTTTGAATGGTTAGTAGAGTATTCTCTTTCTGTCTGTCCTAAGAAAGCTTGACATATATATGTGTAAAATCAGCCTTATGCTGACAAATAGGTAAAGAATTTGCAATGTGTTTATGTTCCCGGTTGTTCTCATTCACACATCTGTACCCAGCATCGCATAAGATTTTATTTCCAGAGCATCAAGGAATAAACATGGACAGACCATCTGGCAGTCATACACCAAACCCTGGAAATAAAGCAATTCTATTTTTCATAGAATAAAGTAGTGGACTAATTAAAGGACGCTCACAGTATCCTACTCACCACAATGAATGCTTGCTTGTACAGAGCAGAACCCTCTGAAGGCTTAGTCCCCAAATACCAACCTCAGAATTAGAACAAACTGCAAGAAACAAACACAATAATCATCATGTGCTAAAGAGCTCATTTGTTTAATTCTGCTAAAAAGATCAGCATTTTATAATTTAGAAAATTCATCATGGAAACCAACAAGTCTGACATGCTTAAGGAACACATCACCTAACTCCAATGAGAATGACTCACATTAAAACGTCCCAAAACAGGCTCAAGGCCCATAGCTCAGTGAGTAAGGTGCTGACCACATATAACAAAGGTGGCAGGTTCGGGTCTGCCTCAGGCCTTCTAAACAACAACGCCAACAGCAACCAAAAAATAGCCGGGCGTTGTGGCGGGTGCCTGTAGTCCCAGCTACGGGGAGGCTGAGGAAAAAGAATCACTTAAGCCCAAGAGTTTGAGGTAGCTATGAGCTGTGACGTCACAGCACTCTATGGAGGGTGACTTAGTGAGACTCTGTCTCAAAAAATTAAAAAATAAAATAAAAATAAAAAGTCCCAAAACAACAGATACTGGTGTGGATGCAAAGAGAAAGGAAGTCTCGCACACTATTGGTGGTACTGCAAGCTAGTCCAACCTCTATGGAAAATTGTGTGGAGAAATCTCAAAGAACTTAAAGGAGACCTACCATTTGATCCAGGAATCCCACCGCTGGGTATATACTCAAGGGAATAAACGTCATTTTATAAAAAATACACCTGCATTCAAACACTTACAGCAATACAATTCACAACTGCAAAGGTATGGAAAAGCCCCAAGTGTCCACCAATTCATGAATAGATTCATAAAATTTATCCACGCCGACCATGGAATACTACTCAGCCATCACGAATGGCTATTCTGCATCTTTTGTAACACCTGGGCAGAACTGTAAACCATTCTTCTAAGTGAAACATAGTAAAAATAGAGAAACAAACACGTATACTCTATGCCAAATTGCAACTAATCGATCAACACTGAAGTGCACATATGGAAATAAATATCAATGAAAATGAAGCTGGGGAGAGAAGGAAGGATAGAAGGATAAACTCACCCCTGTTGGGTACAATGCACACCATCTGGGTGAAGAAATAACTTGGACTTATTCTGGGCAAAAACAAAGTATATAAACAAAACGTGCGTACCCTCTAATATTCTGAAATAATAACTTAAAACAGTCCTGGGAGAAGAAACAGAAACAGGCAGTCTTCTTTCAGGAGAACATCAGGGAATTCATAGGCGTCTAAGGTTTGACATCACTAATAATCCTCACATTTAGTAAAGACTGGTACAAGATGGCCAAATACAATCAAAGAGACAAGATTCCTTTTTAGAAACTAATAAATTGAAAGAAAAAACTAGCAGAAAGTACAGAGAGTTCCCACATAGTGCCTCACATTTTTTACAGTTAATGGGCCAGTATTGATACGTTATTACTACCTAAACCCACCCTCTACATCAGGATTCATTCTTTGTGTTGTACTTTCAATGGATTTTGACAAATACGTGACATATGCCCAACTTTACAGTATCACACTGAAGAATTTAATGCCCTATGAATCTGCTGTGTTGCCCCGTGTCTTTCCCCCATTACCCCGAGCCATTTCTTTCATGTCTGTAGTTTTACCTAATCCAAAATGTCACATAGTTGAAGTCACATACTAGATAGCCTTTTAAAATCGTTTTCTTTCACTTAATGCTATGCCTTCAAGTTTGTTCCATGTCTTTTAATGGTGTAAGAGCTCATTTTTTTTTAATTTCTGAATATGACTGTATGAATATGCTGTAGTTTATTCATTCACCTATTGAGAGAATATTAATTGCTTCTAATTTTTGGTTGATAGGAATAAAACTTCTAAAAGGATCCACATTCAAGTTTTTGCATGGATGTGAGTTTTCCAGCCCATTTGGGAGCATGATTGTTACATCATATGATAAGGTTATATTTGATTTTAACAGTAACTGTCACACTGTCTTTCAAAGTGCCTGTGCCACCTTGCCTTCTGGTCACTAGTGGCTGAGTTACTCTGCTCCCTTAGTGGTGATTGCTGTTATTGGCAATTTGGATTTTGGCTCTTGAGATGGGTTCATGGTGATATTTCATGGTTGTTTTAATGTGCGATTCACTAATGACATAACATGTTGATGATTTTTGATAAGGGTATTTCTCACATGTTTATTTCCTTTGGTGAGTTATCTGTTCAGATTTTCTGCCAATTTTTAAATTGGTTCGTTTGCTTTCTCACTGTTGAACATGAAGGGTTCTTTGTATACTTTGGATCCAAGTATACATATATGTATATGTATGTATGGGTATATATACATACACACACATACATACACAGACATATATGTATAACTAAATATGTGTTTTGCAAATATTTTCTCAGCTTCTGGCTTGTCATTTTATGTTCTTAACAATATCCTTTACAAAGAAGTTTTAATTTTAATGATATATAAACCACCATTTTTTCTATGTATTGTACTTGCAGTGTTGTACTTAAAGTAATCAAACTCAAGACCTCTGTTATTTTATAATGATATTGCATAGATTGTGTATATTATATGATATATAATAATACTATATTATGTATTATATAATCTCATATAATGACATATAAGAAATGTGTTATATATTATGTATTGTATATACATACATTATACTACATATTATATATTACATAATGATTATATACCATATAGTATATAATAATATGTTATTATAGCATAGAATATTCTATTATACTTCTATATTAATATATAATACAATGATATATTATATACCATATATAATTGAAAGAGCAAAATAAAATAGTGTTCTTTCTAATTTGCATGTGTTTTTTCCTTGTCTTGTTGCACTAGCTAGAACTTTCAGTATAATATTGAATGAAAGTGGTGAGAGCAGACATTTTTATGTTATTATTGATCTTAGTGGGATAGTATCTGATTTATCACCACCAAGTATAATGTTAGCTGCATGTTGTGGTTTGCAGACGTTCTTTATCAGTTGACGAAGTACACCTTTATTCCTATTTTTCTTGAGAGATTTTATCATGGATGGATGTTGAATTTTGTCAAATGCTTGTATTGATGTTATCATGTTATTTTTGTTTTTAAAATTATTAATGTGCCACATCATGTTAATTGAGTTTTGCATACCTGGAATAAATCGAATTTGGTTATGATATACAATTATTTTCATGGATTATCGGATTTGATTTGCTAGTACTTTGTTGACATTCTCTATGTTCCTGAGAATTATTAGTTTCTATATTTTGTTTTACAGTGTTTCTGTCTTGTTTGGGTATTAAGGTAACGTGGGCCACATATAATCAGGTAGAAAGTAACCTCTCAGCATGTAATTTTGGGACGATAATATAGAGAATTTTATAATTTCTTTCTTAAAAGGTTTGGAAGGATTCACCAGTGAACCCAGCTAAGCCTGGTGCTTTATGTTTTGAAATGTTATTAATTGGTGATTCAATCTTTAATAAATACAGGTCTTTTCACACTTTTGTTTTTCCTTCTATGAGTTTTAGTAGAGTGTGTCTTCCAAGGAATTGTTTCATTTTATCTATGTTACCAAATTCATGGATATAGAGTTGTTCATGATAGTCCTTTATTATCCTTTTAATGTATTCTTAATATGGATATCAGATAAATTTTATTTAAAAGGAAATTCTAAGACTCTTCTTTGAGAAAGTGAATGAGTTGGCAATTTTTTTGAAATTCTATATTGTGAGGTGTACAGAATCTAGATTACTAATTAAAGTGGTGTCATGGGAAAGAGTAGAAATAAAAATGAGCTTTGAATTCTGTAATATGTTAATCTTTTGTACATTTAAAAATAAAATTAAAGGAGATTATAAATGTAAACTTAAAAATGAAATACAAAAGCAAACAAAAACATAAATCAAATAATGAGCATACATTGGGAACATAACCCAATATAGAAAATATTTGATTTAATAAAATAGGAAAACACTGCTTTGACTCTACATATTAAAATGCAATGTCCAAAATTTGACCTTGCAAAGAAAATAATGTAAAAAAGGTCAATAGTCCTTAAATGTTAAATGTTATCATTAAATGCTAAATTATAAAGTTTTTAAAAGAAAAACTAAAATGCAATGTACCAAAAAAAAAAAATACATATAAGGTCATCTTGAAATTTACTCAGTAAGTTTTCTTTTGGAGGTATTGCATTTCTTGGGTATGTATTTGCTGACTTTTACGAATTTCAGGAATTTTTCAGCCATTAATTTTTCAAATAATTTTCTGCTCTATTCTCCTTTTCTCCTCGTGGTCCTCCTAACACACGCACTACGTGTTGAGATCACTTGGTAATATCCCTCTTTCATTTGATTTTCAACTTTATTCTCTCTTTTTCTTTCACTTGGATAATTTTTGTTGATCTGTCTTTAACTTCACTGAATTGCTTTTGAGATCTCTAGTCCGCTCTGAGACCAATCAGGTAAAAATTTTATGTCAGGGATTATCTTGTTAAGGTATAGAATTTCCATTTTTTAAAATTATTTATAGCTTCTCCTACTCTGCTGAGAGCCCTCCTCTTTTTATCATTAATATCTTCTATGCCTTTTTAAATATTAATGCAGATGGCCCTCCATATCAGTGGGTTTTGCATCCGAGGATTAAATAGAAAAATTTCTAAAATATTAGGGAAAGAATGATAGTCACATCTGTAGTAAACATGTACAGACTTCTTCATTATCATTATGAACCAAACTATACAGCATGACAACTATGTACATAGTATCTATGGTGGTATTAGGTATTGTGATGGAAATAATGTGTGTTTTTCTATCACACTCTATAACAACTCTCTCCTTTTTTTTAATCGTCTCACTTTTTTGGTTTATGGCTTAATGCATAGAACTCTGCCGTCCTAGAACTTAAGATAGCTAGTGGGATGGAGGAAGGGTGGGAAGGAGTCAAGCAGAGGCTTTTTGTCAATCAGGGTATTGGACTATTATGTACCTAAGAATAAAACTTCTATTGAGTGAAGCCATGTAAATTATGAGATTCTTTTCTGTCAAGAAGCTAGGATTACCCTGATACTAAAATAAAACACATGTACTAATTCCAGAGGCTTGGAAGTAAGTGAGAAAAGATAAAAATATGGGGACCATAACACAGTGGGTCACATCACAGTGGACAATAGAGGGAAGAAGAAGGAAATACCTTGTTTTCTTCAGAATATTCATAAAAACCAGGAAGAACTTTAGATGTTTTTATCTATGAAACCACAGAGAAATCTCCAAGGTTTAACAAATTTATTGCCACACAAAAAATAGTGTTCTGCAACACTTGGTTTAAAAAGTCAGTACGTGTAGAGATTTGACTAAATTTTTTGTTTGACCTCTTCGGTATTTTTTGAACCTAAACCCTTCCTTTACACTTAACACTGTCTCTTTCTAATTTATTCTCGGTATTTCTAACCTAGAATTCTAATAGGGATTCTACCTCTAACTTTTTCTACTCTGTCCAGTATCCACGTGCGTTTTGAGTGATGGTTTTAAAGTCGAAATCCACAGGCCATTGGAACCCTTCAGGGCTCGTCACTGCAAGTCCAATTTCCTCATCATGTTGTGGTCCGTTCTTGTTCTTCCTTCTCCATTTCTCCTCCTTCATGTTCGAGGCCCAGCAAACTGTTCCCCACATCTGCATGCAGCAGCCTTTCTCGCTTTACTTTTCCCTTGAAGTGTTCCTTTGTATGTCACTGGGAGTGGGAAGAGCCTCTGATGAGCAGGGCTCACAGAGCCTGGAGAGGCAACTCTCGGGCCTGCATAAATAAATACAAATCCACAAATGCATAATTTGCCCAAAAAAGAACTGAATATTTTCATTCTGGAATAGGAAAAATAATAGCTGTCGTATAAAAGTTTGATTCTTTACAGTTGATTGTTGTGATTTTGTGCAAACATTTCTAAATTAATCTAGATCTCAATTTCTTGTTCTGTAAAATGAAATTAACATAATGCCTACATTTTTTTTTTTTTTTTTTTTTTTTTTTTTTTTTTGAGACAGAGCCTCAAGCTGTCACCCTGGATAGAGTGCCATGGCATCACAGCTCACAGCAACCTCTAATTTCTGGGCTCAAGCGAGTCTCCTGCCTCCGCCTCCCAAGTAGCTGGGACTACAGGC
>CAUYRH010060146.1:0-30787 GCA_963574655.1 Perodicticus potto | reverse complement strand
CTGTGAGCTGTGATGCCACAGCACTCTATCCAGGGTGACAGCTTGAGGCTCTGTCTCAAAAAAAAAAAAAAAACAAATAAGTCTTTAATATCAAAGTTCCAGTGTTCAAATTTCCCATTTCTCATAAATGTCACTTTTTTTAACAATATGCTTGTTTAAATAAGGATCCAAATAAGGTGTGCACGCTGCAAACTGATAGATAGTTCTCTTTAAAATCTCTTCAGATCCATAAGTTTCCCCCATATGCCTCTGTCACTTCTCTCTCTCCCTCTCTTTGAAAGAACCAGTTCATCTGTAGTTTTCCACAGTCTGGATTTTGCTGATTGCATGTCTGTAATGTTCCCTGTCAGGTTCCCCTGACCTCTGCATTCCCTGTACATTGTAGCATCCTGTAAATTGTAGTTGGATCTAGAAGACTGATCAGGTTTATGTTCAAGTGTCTTTGGGGAGACCACTTCAGATGGTGGGGGTGTTCTTCCATCTGGAAACACGCCACGTGTTTCTGTGGTCTTAGCCCCCCACCCCCATGATAATATTCAAAATTCATTATTCCTTCCTTTATTAGCTAGAATAATTCTAGACAGAGAAAATGCTCCTCACGATTTGGTTACTGAGTGAATGGTATAGTTCATATGGAAAAGACGGGATAAATGCTTGATTCTTTTTCTGTATTCATCAGTTTTAAAATAAGTTGATTCCCTGGCATCCTCCAGACTGTAACCAATTCAGGCTTTTTCCACTAATAGTATAATTATGAATTTATGGTTCAAACATATTTGATTGCTTCAATCCTTTGCGACGAGTTTACCTCCTGGTGCTCAAATTGTCCCAATTAGAGTGTCCGTCTGGGGTAACTAGAGGGTACGTCTCACCACCTCTTCAGGCCTGGTCTCACTCGGAACTCCCATTGCAGCCGCTTTCTCCTGCCACCCAGCCTGCCCTGAGAGAGCTGGTTCTCTGCCCTCACTTCTTTGCCATCTCTGCCCATCAGTGCCTAAATTCAAGCCCTCTGGTTCTTTGTCCCTATCTCTCCCCGTCCCAGACAATATCTGCTGAATGAATCAATGAATTCTGTCAATTCTGTCCCATTCCATTTCAGTCTGTCGGAACTTAAGTCTCTTGATGTCTGAGGGCTGTGTCTTCTTTATCTGCATCCATACGTTGTCGTGAGGGACAAAGGAAAGGGATTGTCGTTGTTGTGATCTGATTCCCTCATCTGCCTCCCAGACTCCACCCACATCTTTCTCCCCCATCCCCTTCCCCGCCCCCAGCGCAACAACAAAGAGTGCGACTCCGCAAGTCCGCCACGAGAGGGCGCATTCACCGGATCTAGTCAGTCCCTGCGCCTGCGCAACGTTGGGGCGGAGCGGGGGGCGGGGGTGGGATGGCGTCTGACGGCCCCGCCCGGCACCGGGGATGATCGTCAGCAGCGCCAGCTGAGCGCCACTGTAGGGGATCCAAGGCCACGGGTTCTGTGTCGCCCTTCCCTTCCGGATCCAGAGGATTTCTTTCCTATTGGAGGAGGAAAACCTGTATGGAGGCAGGGGACTGGACATAATGATCTCTTCCCCACCCCATCATCTATATCAATCCTACGACTTCCAAGGATATTTCCGTATCCCGATATTCAGGAGGTTCCAGCCTGAACACCTGTCTCCAGAATCTACCCCCGCTCCCCGTCCCCCTTTTATTAGAGACAAGGGTCTCACTATGTTGCCCAGGCCTTGAACTCCTCCTGGGCTCGAGCATCCTCCCACCTCAGCCTCCCCTGTAGCTGGGACTACAGGGCCCTGTCACCACATGCAGCCGCCTACCGTTTGGGGGGTAAATTTCAGCCCTAAAGGGGTTCCTAGAGCCTCCAGCCACTGAAAGCCATCAAACATTAGTTGTAGAAGGCCAGAGACCATTCCTGGGCAAGCTTTTTAGTTTACTGGAGAAACAAAAGGGGAGGGACTGTCCCAGATGCCAACACACGGTGCTCTGCACAGCTGGATTTCTGGACCCGGAGCCCAGAGCCATTTCTACCCAGACACTCCCTCTCTGTAAACTGGGTGTAAGAAGGATCGATGAGATAATGGGAGGGGGAGTGCTTTGTAAACTGTAAAGCTCTGGAGAAAGTAAGGGGTCTTTTATTTATTTATAACTGACAGTGCAGGCAATAGCTGCCAAGGCCAGCAGAGCCTGTGAGCTGGATTTAGAGGTCAGGCTTAGAAGCCACTCACAGAAGGAAAGTAAAAGAGACAAAATCTCTGACATCTTTTGTAGATGACATGATTATTTATATATATATAAACCCAAGAGATTCTCCAGGCATATTGTTAGGAGTTATTAAGTGAGCTCAGCAATGTTGCTAGACAAAGATCAACATCCAAATACAGATAAAATACAAAATTCAACAATGTAGCTATACACTAGGAAGAATTCATTAGGAATCATAGTATCTTTTTAAAAAGCAATCAAAGGCTAGGCTTGATGACTTATGACTATAATCCTACCACTCTGGGAGGCTGAGGTGGGTGGACTGCTTGAGCTCAGAAGTTCAAAACCAGCCTGACCAAGAACGAGACCCCATCTCTAAAAAATAGCCAGGCATTGTAGCAGGTGCCTGTGGTCCCAGCTACTTGGGAGGCTGAGGCAAAGAGGATCACTTGAGCCCAGGAGTTTGAGGTTGCTGTGAGCTATGACGCCAGGGGAGACAAAGTGAGACTCTGTCTTGAAATAAATAAATATATAAAAATTAGATTAAAATAAAAAAGCAATCATTTACAAAACAATTAAAAGTTACAGAATCCAGGAAAATACATATAAAAGACATTTCGAGATATTCTATGAAGGAAAACATTATAGGCTATAAAAGGAATAAATGGAGAGATGTGGAGAATTATTAAGTTCTGGGGTAAGAAACCTCAATATCAAGAAGATGATTCTCTCCACATTGATATGTTGATTCAATGCATATCCAATAAATATCCCAACAGTATTTTTCCCAGAGCTAGGCAAACTATTTCTGAAATTCATAGAGAAGAGAAAAGGCCCAAGAAAAGGCTAGACAATTCTGAAAATGAATAAGGAGGAGGACCTACCTCTAACAGATGCCAAGACTTTTTTGAAAGTGATAGTAATTAAAACAATGTGGTATTGGTGCTGGGCTAGACAAAGGGATCAATAGAATAGAGTGCCCAGAAACAGATCCAAGCATATGTGGAAATTTGATTTATGATGTTGGTGGCACTGCAACTCAGTGAAGGAGAATATACTATTCAAGAAAAAAGTGTTGTGACGATTGGCTTTTCCTATCAAAAATCTTCACACCATCCATAATTATGAATTCCAGATGGATGAAAGAACTAAAAGTGAAAAGCAAAACTTTAAAGTAATTCAGAGAAAACAATGGAGACCTAAGGATAGGAAAGCATTTCTTAAACAAGAGACACACTTGCAAGAGATTGAAAGATTGTATCACATTACCCTGGGGGGGGGCCCAAAAAAAGTCCTCTGCTATGAAAATGACATTATATACAAAGCTACAAGACAAACAACAGCTTGGGTGTCAATGTTGGCAGCACATACCACAGATAAAGGGTTCATATTCAGAAGATATAAAGACCTTCTAGAGATCAATAAGGAAAGGACAGACCTTTTGAGGGCCACTCCAAACATCATCCTTTCTCTTCTTCTGCCATAATAGAACCCCTGTCTGATTCAAGGGTTTGTGCTTTAGGGGAAGCTAGGCCTTCCCTAGTGCCATCAAGTGAACTGTTATTGGTCCAAATATAGTGCGATGATTTTGCTTCTCTAGTCAATGACTAGGTTAGGCATGGACATGTATGCAACTCTGGTCACCAAGATGGGAAGAGAGATCACCTGTGAGGCCCATGGGAAAGACATTCTAATAAGAAAGCTTCCAATCATCCACACTTTAGTACGAATGATAAAACACAACTATAACCTAGAATGAAGGAAGGAAGAGGAGAGTGAGGGGAGGAGAGGGGAGGGGAGAGGCCAGGTGGAGGGAGGGTAATTGGTGGGACCTCACCTACTGTGCATAATGCAGGGGTACATGTCAAATCTATTAAGAGTAGAGTATAGGCTGGGCGCCTGCAGCACAGTGGTTATGGCGCCAGCCACATACACCAAGGGTGGCAGGTTAGAACCCGGCCTGGGCCAGCTAAACAACAATGACAACTGCAACAAAAAATAGCGGGGCATTGTGATGAGTGCCTGTAGTCCCAGCTACTTAGGAGGCTGAGGCAAGAGACTCACTTAAGCCCAAGAGTTTGAGGTTGCTGTGAGCTGTGATGCCACGGCACCCTACCAAGGGTGACATAGTGAGACTCTGTCTCAACAACAAAAAAGAGAGTACAGTATAAATGTCTTGACACAACAATTAAGTAAGTGAGGTAAAGGCTATGTTAACCAGTTTGATGTAAGCATTCCAGATTGTATTATAATCAGTACATTGTACCCCATAAATGCATTAATGTACACAGTTATGATTTAATTAAAAAAAAAAAAAAGAAAACATCCACTTTCTTCTGCTTTGGACATTGTCGTCTACATGAAACACCTGGAGATGAGGCAACCATCTTGGCACCAAGAGAAGGCCAGTCTAAGACAAGCCAATATAACAAGGAGGGTATTACAGAAGGACAAAAAGAACCTGGTCCTTGATGTTACAGTTAAGCCTCTGAATTAACCAACCCCAGGACTTCTTCTTGTGTGAGATAATAACATTTCCTTTTTTGCTTAAACCCACTTCTAGTTGGTCTTTCTGCTGTAACTTGCAACCAAAGCTATGATTGGATAGCAAAGGATATGGACATAAGAGATTCTCCTGGAGGAAACCCAGCCAGCCAATGAGCATAATAAGATGCTCAATCTCATAGGCAGGGAATGCAGCTTCAATGAGGTACCACTCCACACCCAGCAGATTGGCAAAAATAAGTCTAACAAACAGCAAATGTTGGCAAGGATGTGGTCACACAGGACGTCTGGTTAAATGATGATGGTGAGAGGATAAAGTGGTTTAGCTGCTGTAAAGAGCAGTTTGGCCGTACCAGTTAAGTTGAAAGTGTACCAGTCCTACAGTCCCAGCTTTCTGCTTCTAAGTATACACTCTGAATATGGGTTCTGAGGAAAGTCCAAGGGTGTAGATTGCAGTCCTTCTTATAATAATGAAACATAGAAACAACCTAAATGCCCATTAGTAGAGGAACTGATAAATTACAGCTTGGTCCCATGATAAATAAGAAACAGAAGTCAAAATGAACACACCAAATGAACTAATGTGGCTCTATTGTGAAAAGAATTGGGAGTGGGAAAAAGCACAAAATGGTACAAATAGTATAATGGCTGTTACATAAATTTAAAAAATACAGAACTCTATAAAACAGCACTACCATATGCCTCTTTTTGAATACTGAAGTGTGTAGGGAAAATATGATATTATGGACTACATTTAAAAAGGAAGGAAATTTTGACACATGCTACAACCTGCATCCACCTTGAAGTCATTATGCTAAGTGAAATAAGTCAGACCCAAAGGACGAGTAATGTATGCACCTATAGTGGTCACATTTACAGACCAGGCAGTAAGTAGCTTGGTGGTTGTCAGGGCCATCGGGGTTGGGGAATGGGGAATAATTATTTTATGGGTATGAAGTTTCAGCTTTGGAAGATGGAAGAATGTTCCGAAGACAGATGGTGTGATGGTTGCACAACCCTGTGAATGTACATAATACCAATGCCTTGTACACCTAAATGGTTAAAATGGTGGATTTTATATGTGTAATTTGCCATCACTAAAAATTCGATGCAAAATTATGGGCTAGAAAGGATGTATTTCAAATTTGTGAGTGTGCGGATGGTAGAAAAAGGGACAGGGTTGGGGGGGAAGGAAAGGTTTTACACGAGCTTGAATATTCTCTTTCTTTTATATGAAAAAACCCAAAGTAAAAATGACACATCGCTAGTACTAGTAAATTCTGTTTGTTACAGGATTCTCTGAACATTTCTTCTTCTTATTATTCTTTTTTTATAGACAGAGTATCACTTTGTCGCCCTCGGTAGAGTGCTGTGGCATCACAGCTCACAGCAACCTCCAGCTCTTGGGCTTAGGTGATCCTCTTGCCTCATTCTCCCAAGTAGCTGGGGCTAAAGATGCCCACCACAATGCCCAGCTATTTTTTGTTGCAGTTTTGACCAGGGCCGGGTTTGAACACACCACCCTCAGTACGTGGGGCTTGGGGCCTGGCGCCCTACCCAGTGAGCTATGGGTGCCGCCCTGAACATGTCTTTCTTTCTTTCTTTTTTTTTTTGAGACAGAACCTCAAGCTGTCACCCTGGATAGAGTGCCATGGCATCATAGCTCACAGCAACCTCCAACTCCTGGGCTCAAGCGAGTCTCTTGCCTCTGCCTCCCAAGTAGCTGGGACTACAGGTGCCCGCCACAACGCCCGGCCATTTTTCGGTTGCAGCCGTCATTGTTGTTTGGTGGGCCCGGGCTGGATTTGAACCTGCCAGCTCAGGTGTACGTGGCGTCTGCCTTAGCCCGTTGAGCCACAGGCACCGAGTCAACATTTCTTATTTTTAAAGAAACTTTTATAGTCCAGGTGCGGTGGTTCACACCTATAATCCTAGCATGTTCGGAGGCTGAGGTGAGAGATGGCTTCAGGCCAGGAGTTTGAGGTTGCAATGAACTATGATGAGCCCTCACTCCAGCCTGTGTGATGGAGTGAGACCTAGTCTCAAAAAAAAAAAAAAAAAAAAAAGGGGGCGGCGCCTGTGGCTTATCGAGTAGAGCGCAGGCCCCATATACCGAGGGTGACAGGTTCAAACACAGCCTTGGCTGAACTGCAAAACAGAAAAATAGCTGGGCGTTGTGGCGGGTGCCTGTAGTCCCAGCTACTCGGAAGGCTGAGGCAAGAGAATTGCCTAAGCCCAGGAGCTGGAGGTTGCTGTGAGCTATGAGACGCCATGGCACTCTACCGAGAGCGATAAAGTGAGACTCTGTCTCTACAAAAAATAAAGACGGAAAACACAAAAAGAAACTTTTTAACAATAAAATAATAAAGCTGAATAATAAAAATCGTATTTAGAAGTAAAACTGTCCTGAAGAGGCAGAGTTTTCACCCTTCCCCCAAGGCCACCCGAGTTCAAGGAGTTGAGTGTGGGAGACCTGAGAGCTGGTGTTATGGAGACTGTACCTGTACCAGGCTCCATGCAAGCCTGGCAGAGCCTGTCAGGACCAGTGGGGATGGGGCAGAGTTGTCTTTCCCCTGACCCAGGGCAGGAGAAGCAAAAGCTGGCAGAGAAAGGCAATTCTGACAACCGTTAGCCTTCTCAGGCACCCACTGCACAAGATTCAGAGAGCAGATGAAAAATAGGAACCATCAAAACACAGAAATGTGTATTATTAGCAGTGGGAGCAGGCAAGTAGAAAGAGTTCTTTGAATCTGCTGATGACAAAATATATTGCCTAATTCTTCTGATTATTTTTTTTTCTTTGACCTCCCCGCATATCTCTGGAGCTCCCATGGCTATGGCTGTCTGCATTGCAAATTATAATACATATTTACAGGCCCTCGAAGCCCAGCTAAATATAGGCTTTCTTTTAAAGCAACTGATGATTTGGAGAAATCTTTCCTCTGTCCCAACCCTTTCTCTGCCTCCCCCCACACACCCTGACTCCTCCCACTCAGCTCCCCTCCTTCCTCAGTCTCCAATATGTATCTGAACTTCCCAAGTGCCAGGAGAGTGAAATGTGGAGAATGATAGAAACAAAGGGGGCAGAGCCAGGGAACCGGCAGCAAGATAGTCTCCTAGCTATGGGAATGGGAGGACCCCCAGGGACCCCTCTTCCTACAGGGCCAATGGGGGACTTGTACCACCAACAGGCGGGAATGAAGACCCTTTTTGGGGTAGAGAAGGGAGACCACCTTCATCCCAAGAATGATCCCTAAAACTTGGGAGGAACTGAAGGCAGTGGTGCGTATATTTCAGAATTTCATAGAGTGGACCTTAAAAGGAAATGAGAGACCCAAAGTCCCATGCAGACACATATAGAGATGCAAACACTGTTATTCATTCTCCACCACACCTGCCCACGCACGTGCATGCGTGCTCACACACCCATGCATGCTTGGGTACTCATGCGGTCAGTGAGAGCCTATACTCTGAGTGTCTTTTGCATGTAGAGTTCATTTAATCCTCACAGCAATCCCATGAAATGGGTATATGTGCGCCATCTCACAGATGAAGAAATTTGTTGAAGTCCCTTAACTGGGAAGCAGTAGGTTGAAAATTCTAACAAAGAAGCTCCATCTTCAAAGCCAGTGCTCTGCTGTGAACCACACACACAGTGAGGAACACCTGAGGTCACCCATGCTCAGGAGACAGACATTCAGATTGAGCTTCTTGAGGAAATTGAGGCTCATGGAGGGAAAATGACTACCCCAAGGTCATCCAGCAAACAAGTAGAGCTAAGACTCAATTCAGGCCTTGTGAATCCTAGCCTGGGCTCTTTCCTCTAAAGCTGGGGATGCCTCTATTTCAGGCTTCCTCCTTCTCCCTGTGAAGGGGTCAGCCAAGAGCTGACAAAGCCCCTTCTAACACTGACATCTTGGATGTGAGCTGGATACACCGGTGTACCTTTCCTGCAGCCTAGAACAAGATCCACCAGTCCCTGGCAGAGGACAATAGATGAAAGGGAGTGACTGGGGCCAGACCATGGGCTCACCACAAAAGGGCCAGAGGACAGGGTCTGGGCCAGCCTCTGCTTACACAATCCTGGCCAAGGAAAAACCGCTTTTAGAGGCTGAGTCTCAAGGCCCCAGGAATGGAAAGAGACACCAAGGCTGGCAGCCAGCCCGGGCTTGAGCCCAGGGCGATGAGGGCTCCAGGCTTATCTCACATCAGGCCTCTCCACGCCTCTGTCACCTCTCTGCAGTTATACCTAGTGTTTAAAACCAGCAAACTTGGAGGAACAGTCTTCACAGAGCAGTCTTCCCAAAGGACCTCATCAGATGGGGGATATTTGGGGACACAGGGAGGGGATTTATCAGGACAGCTGGGGCAGATTATCTCTGCCTTTGCAGCTTGTGTCTTCTGTGTTTCAGCCACTCTCACCTCTCTCTAGGCCTCAGTGTATCCTCTCGCTGTACAGAAGTGATAAGTGTCTTGTCTAAGGATATATGTTAGTAAGTGGTAGAGCCAGGATTTGAACTCTGACAGCCTAGTTCCATGGTCAACCTTGGGAACCACTCCACTCTCTCTATCAGAGCAAAGTTAAAGAAGAAACTTCCATCCAAAGACTTCCAGGCCAGGGCGGCGCCTGTGGCTCAGTGAGTAGGGCGCCAGCCCCATACGCCGAGGGTGGCGGGTTCAAACCCAGCCCCGGTCAAACTGAAAATAAAGTAAAATAAAATAAAATTCATAGATTTAAAAAACAACAACAAAGACTTCCAGGCCATCATGGTCTCTTCCGCAAGGACAGCAGAAAGGGAAAGGGTGGTTAACTTATCCTGGGGTGCTGAACCAGAGGAAATAGGCAAAAATTACATACGGTGGAATGAAAATTAGGTTTAAAGCAGTTCAGTTTGGATAGTAGACTCCCTCCTATCAGGTGGGATTTCTGCTCCAGGAGGCAGAGAAGGGATGGAGGAAATGACATCTCAGGGGCCAGCCGGCTTGGTCCCTGACACCAGGGAAAAAGGGATGGTAAAGCACTTATCGCTCCATAAAAGCTTCTTCAGGAATTCTGGCTGGGGATGTTGTGCTAACCAGGAGTCCATGAAATAATAATTCCACTCATTAGCCTCAGTCACCCAAGTTCTGGGCTGGCTCCACCCCTTTGCATATCAAAGCCAGTAAAGGGTTTCCAAATCTCTGGATTTGAGATTTACACATCTTTAGAACAGGGACACTAGAGAGGATCCTGATAATTCTAGTTTATTCCAACCTGCAGCTGGAGATGTCAGGGGTCTTAGGCTCTTTGGCTTGACAGCTGGTTTCTCTTCCCACCCTCAGAAACTGGGGGCTTCCCCACCTGGCCAGAAGCGTAGGCACAGACCCCTTGGCTGGGACCAGTTAAGATGACTCACCCAAAGGGTGTGGGAGATTCTGGGCAGAACACCCAGGGGCCTGCACCCTCCTCCAATACATACAAGAGCTTCTGAGGACACTCTGCCCAACCTCCCAACCCACAACCGGGTGAAACTTCCATCCCCTCTCGATTTCCATGGTGGTGCTGGAGAGCCTGTGGGGAGGAGGATTTCAAGCACCAACCTTGAACTTGGAAACCCAAGTCCCAAAGTTTATTCCTGAAAGGGGTGTTCTAAGAAGGTTAGGAAGAAGAGGAGCTTTTTCACTCTGCTCCATCTCAAAGTGCAAAATTGGGGAGGGGGACCTTTTCGGGGTAGTTGGGCAAAGAAGATGCAGGTAGCATGGGAAAGCCTGAGGTCTGGGTTCATTTCTGGCTCCAGCTCAGAACCCAGATCTTCCCTCCCCCTTAGCACCAGCCTCAGGATCCAGCCCCATGGTTCCTGGCTCCTCCCCATCCCAATATTCAGGGTTCCCAGGAGACATCCCCACACCCCATCCCCCACCCTGTACAGCTCTTCTGCATGGAGTTAATATCCACAAACCCTACATACACTCATGCAGTGGAGGGGTAGGAAGACTCCTTTCCTCAGCCCTTGAGGGTCAAGGAGGAAAGAGTGGGAGATTAGGAAAAGGAGGAAGAAGATGAAGGGGAAGAGGGCGGGGGAGGAGGCCGCAGAAAGGCCTGAGATGCAGGAAGCAGCTGGGAGTGGGGGGAGGCTTTGTGCCTGAGTTGTTCTCTGGGTCCTAGGGTCCACTGTGTTCATCAGTTCTTGGGATCTGAGGACTGCAGCAGTGCTTTTGGACCTGACCAGAGGAGGGACCTTTACACTCAGGGCCCAGGCACCTTGTTGTATTTGTGGGGTGTGGAGGAGGCATCCAAACGACTCCCTGGGTTGCCAGGACAGGGATGTGTAGGTCACTACTGTCATCCCCCCCACCCACCACCCACCCCCACACGCTTGCACACAGTGGCCAGGATCCTTTAAATCTGAGACCCAAGTTAGAGCTCACACTGGAGGAAATTTCGGCCCCAGGCCTCCAGAATTCCTCCTCCTCAATCCCTTCTTCCTGTTTGAGAGGTTAGGAGTGCCCTGTTAGGGACATGAAGACCAGGATTCTACCCTCTCTCTTCCAGCTTGGGGTGCAGAGCAGACAGGCCACAGGGCGCCCTCTTCAGATTTCCAAAGGGCAAAGGGCAGCGTTGGAGATCCCCTGCCACTTGGGTGATGGAGGTCACCTCCTTTCTTCATCCTCCTCTTCTCTACCACAAGGTCAGCAACGCTGGGCCAACGTTCATACCCTCAAGGGTGCAAAAGGTTCCCCATAGGGGTGATCAAAATGCAGATTCCAGGGTTCCACCTGAGATTCTCCTTTACAAAGTTTGGGGGAGGGCCCAGAAATCTGTATTTTTATCAAGTGCTCAGTGATTTTGATGCTAATAGCCTTGAAGCCTACTGAGAAGTTCTAAGGACTTTAAAGGAAATGATCCTCTGTCTCTACACAGAACCCCCCTTCATATTTGAGGAGAGGGGCCACATTGATATTACCGTGGCTGGATTGCCTCCTCCAGATATTTAGTGGGGTGCGGGGGTGCAGTTCTGTGGGTTGTGATAAGCCGCAGGCAAGGGTCGGGATGGAAGGATTGGAGAGGACCGGGCAAGGTCCGGGGGCAGCGGAAGGCTGTCTGCGAGGGATGGGCAGGGGAGGGGATATGTTCAGGCAGAGGGGAAGAGGAGGGCTCTCAGGCTCCGGCCCCGGAAATCCGATCCCTTTAGGACCCAGAGGTGCCAGTCCCCCAGCGGCGGCGGCGAGAAGGGCAGCCGCTCGGTCTCCGGCAGCCGCCGGTCGGGCAGAGCCAGAGAAAGACCGAGGCTCGGGGCGCGGGGGGGAGGGAGGGAGGGAGGGAGGCGCGGTGGCGGAGCGGCCCCGGCCGGCCGAGCAGCCATGGGCGCAGCGGTGCCGGGCCCCCCGAGAGCCGAGGCCTCCGGCCGGAGTGGGGGGCACCCGGGCTGCCAGCCCCGCTGACACCGCCTCGGACGATGTGAGCCGGCTTCGCCGCCGCTGCTTCGCGGGCAGGGCGCGCACTCCCGCCGGCTCTGGCCGCCGCTTTTCTAATTTGGATAGGGGCGACCGTACCAGGCCGCTCGGGCTTTTGAAGGGGGACTGGCTGTCTTTGGCAGCTTGATTGGGGGAGGCGACCCACACAGGGCGCTTGGAGATTGTTTCCCCCATTTTTTTTAAGCGAGATTAACTGTTTGGGGCAGCCTGGTTTGGGGGAACCCTAAAAAAGGCCTTTCGGGGGTTATTTTCTCGGGGGGAGGGGACGGTGGTCCCGATTTGGCCAGCCGCCTGTTGGAGGGGGGAAACGGGGAGCGGGGTGATGCGAACCCGGCTCCCCCCACCATGATGAAGACGGAGCCGCGGGGGCCCGGGGGTCCCCTCCGGAGCGCCTCCCCGCACCGCAGCGCCTATGAGGCGGGCATCCAGGCGCTGAAGCAGCCTGACGCGCCCGGGCCCGACGAGGCACCCAAGGGGGCCCACCACAAGAAATATGGCTCCAACGTCCACCGCATCAAAAGTATGTTCCTGCAGATGGGCACGACGGCGGGGCCGCCGGGCGAGGCGGGTGGCGGCGCGGGCCTGCCTGAGGCCCCGCGGGCGTCGGAGCGCGGCGTGCGCCTGTCGCTGCCGCGGGCCAGCAGCCTGAACGAGAACGTGGACCACAGCGCTCTTCTCAAGCTGGGCACCAGCGTGTCGGAGCGCGTGAGCCGCTTCGATTCCAAGCCCGCGCCCTCTGCGCAGCCCGCGCCGCCGCCGCACCCGCCGTCTCGGCTGCAGGAGACGCGGAAGCTGTTCGAACGAAGCGTCCCTGCGGCTGCAGGCGGCGACAAGGAGGCCGCGGCGCGGCGGCTGCTGAGGCAGGAGCGCGCCGGCCTGCAGGACCGGAAGCTGGATGTCGTGGTGCGCTTCAACGGCAGCACCGAGGCTCTGGACAAGCTGGACGCCGACGCTGTGTCTCCGACTGTCAGCCAGCTCAGCGCAGTCTTTGAAAAGGCCGACTCGAGGACCGGCCTCCACCGCGGACCGGGACTCCCCAGGGCCGCGGGCGCAGGGGCTCCCCCGTTCAACTCGAAGCTGGTCAGTAAGCGGTCTCGGGTGTTCCAGACGCCTCCACCGCCGCCCGCCCCGTCGGGGGATGCCCCAGCTGAGAAGGAGCGCGGCCCCGGAGGGCAGCAGCCCCCGCAGCACCGAGTAGCCCCCGTCCGACCGCCCCCCAAGCCCCGGGAGGTGCGGAAGATTAAGCCTGTGGAGGTGGAGGAAAGCGGGGAGTCAGAGGCTGAGTCGGCTCCGGGAGAAGTGATCCAGGCCGAGGTGACGGTCCATGCGGCCCTGGGGAATGGCAGCACCTTGCCAACCACAGCCAGTCCCGCGCCCGAGGAGCAGAAGGCCCAAGCGGCCCCCGAGGAAGAGGCGGCTACTACGGTGGCTGCACCAGAGAGGGGGGTGGACAACGGCAGGGCCCCGGACGTGGCCCCTGAGGAGGCAGATGAGTCCAAGAAAGAGGACTTCTCAGAGGCGGACTTGGTGGACGTGAGCGCCTACAGTGGGCTCGGGGAGGACTCTGGGGGCAGTGCCCTGGAAGAGGACGATGAAGAAGACGAGGAGGATGGGGAGCCCCCTTATGAGCCCGAGTCGGGGTGCGTGGAGATTCCCGGGCTCTCGGAGGAAGAGGACCCGGCCCCGAGCCGGAAAATCCATTTCAGCACAGCACCGATCCAAGTAAGTGAGCCCCCTCTCCCCGCCCCCGCGCCGCCCCTGCCACGTGCGCGCGGCCGCCCCCAGCTCGCCAACTACCCGGGTTTGGCAGTCTGAGTCAGCCCCTGCCACCCAGCCCCCTTCCCAGAAGTTCCCACCCTGAGGGGGGCGTAAGGGAGTTACAGCGGTTTGTCAGAGGGGGACGATTTTCAGGTCTGAATGTTCTGCCCCAACCTGCCTTCAGGTTCCTCTGCCTGCTGCCCCGCCCGCCGGACCCTCCCTGCCCCACGCGAGTCTGGGACACCTGCTTTCCCTTCCTTTCCAGACATTCCTTCCTAAAGAGGTTGCCAGAAACTGGAGTTAGGGTGATGTGAAGGGGAGTGTGTGCCCTCGGGACAGATTCCTCACGTCGGCCCTACTCCACTGGGCAGAGGGTCAGGGATGTGGTAAGGGAGGGAGGAGCCGGGAACTTCCCAACACGAAGGTGCCGGGGACTGCAGCTCTTCTTTCATTCTGTTTGTACCCCTGCCCCAACTTTGCAGAAGTGAAAGAGGGAAGCAGGACATGAGGGTGAGCCGATTTTGGGCCATGTGACTGGAGCTGGGGCCCTGTTCCCCTGGGGGTCTGTGCGGACCAGCTACCTGGTCTTGACTTGCACCAGGAGGGGCACCGTGAGCCCTTGAGTGGAGAACGCCTTCTGTAGGCAGAAGGGGGTGGGGCTGGGAAACCCCAGGATGCCTGGCAGTAGCGGGCATGCCTTTGCTCTTGGGTGCTCACTAGGACAGACGCCCATGGCTTGGCAGGTGCCCAGTGCTCTTGCCACATTTTCCTGAAAAAGGAATGGGAGCTGGTCCTTTGGGAGGGTCTCCTTTTACTCCCATCCCCACCACCACTATTGGTGATTGGTTTGTGGGCTTTGCCAGTGCTTTCAGAACAGTGCAGTTGGGGAGAGGACATACTCCGGGGAAAATTAAGACCTTCCCCTGCTACTGCTCACCATCCTCCAGTCTTGGCTTTGGTGGTTTAAACTTTGATAGTTTTTTCTCACTGCCCCAGGCTGAGCTGTGCCCAGCCCCAGGGCCACCCCATGGAAGTGTCCATGTCCCTGCCTGGCCTTTACTGTCCCCCAGCCAACCCCCCAACTGTTTGCTTACTCCTGGACACTGAAACTGCCCAAGTTTCCTCTCACCCACCCCAGAGTGTCAACCTCTGCCCCTCTCCCACCCCCCCACCCCCACCCCAGCAAGAGGCCTAAAAGGTTAAGAGAGTGGCTGCTACTCCTCTCCCAGGCCAGGCCCTTCTTCTGGGCTGGGACCTTAGGAGTCCTTTCCCATCCCCTCTCTCCTTATGAAGACAGTGGGGGACTGGAGGAAACAGAGGGGTATAGAGGGATGAAGGGACAGAAGGAGGGGAGGATTATGGTGTTTCTTGGAATTCTGAGGGAGTCCGGATCCCCCACCCCCACCAATTCTCTGAGCACGCAGATGTCCTCAGAGATGGAGTTTGGTCTGGGCCTCTGACTGTCTATATTTGACACCTTACCCTGATTTTTTGGTAAAAAATAGCACATGATTTGGAGCAGTGCTTCCCGACTCCCTGGACACTCTGAAGCTCTTCCGCCCAGTGTGAGAGTGGGGTGTGTGTTATGGCCTCAGTGTGTCTGACTTTTGGCCTTGCTGGGGATTTCCTCCTCCCTACCTGTGCCCAAGACCCCAGTTTTTCTCCTCCTCACCCCCTAACCCTACACAGATACTGAGTCTAGGGCCCCATGCCTGCTGACAACCTAACTGGCACTCTTAGGGAGGTGGAAGTTTCTGCTGAGGGCTGAGGACCCAATTCCAGATTGTCACCTAGGACTGGGCCCAAGGCTCTATGATAGGCTGGACCCTATATTGTGGGACTCAGTCTGCGGAGAGTCAGGGGTGGCCCTGGGCACCTGAGGCCTAGGATTCCTACAGAGGCAGAATTTGAAAGAATAGGAATTGATAAGCTAAGAACAGGAGAGGGCAAACCCCAGGATAGGCTGTGAAGGTGTGTATTGGCGGTCATAGTGTGTGTGTGGGGGGGAAGGGTGTCTCTGTGTGTCTTGGTACAGGGTTGGTTGACCTAGGAGACCACAAAGACCTAGGGGAGAACATCCCTGCCAGGATGAGGGCACTTGTCCCCTAGAGCAGAGGGTGAGGGTCTGGGACTCAGATGCAAAAGTGGACCAAAGCCCATCTGCTTAGTGCAGACTCTGGCCAACCCCTATCCCAGGGCCTGGGGCACTTGTGCAATGGAAACAGAGTCAGAGTCACTGGTGACCCACCACCAGAGTCCAGATGGGTGCAGTCTCATCCTGCCCTGCCACTGTCTAACCTATGTGACCTTGAACAGCGGACCTGGCATCTAGGGCCGTGTGCAAATGGGCAGCCTGTTCCTCCAAAGGGTGCAATGGACAGATAGACTTTAAGGGCCTGAGCCTGGATTTCTCTGAAGCTGTGATATTGAGGGCATTGCACTAAGTGCCCATGCTATGATTCTAGTCCCATGAGTATCCTTCCCCATCCCACCATGCCGGAGATCCTCTGTGAAAAGGGGTGGGGATGACATAGAGCAAGCCCAAACAAGGGCTGGGACATGAGTGCCACTGCCCACCAGAGTACCCATAGGGTCTGCTCCTGGAGCAGAGGGGCTCTATCAGGGGCCTAAGAGAGACGGATTCCCCTCCTGCTCCTTAGGCCTTAAGCCGAGCCATCTGATAGAGCTGCTCCCCACCCCTGCTTGGTCCAAGTGGTGCCAACCTGTCCCTCTAGGCAGTGAAGCCAGAACATGTCATGGTTACCCCAAATGGTGCTTATTAACCTCCCACTGAGGGTACCCCTGCTTGGGCCTGGAATTAGGCTCTCCCACAGAGCCCTTGTTCCAGCTTCCCTTTTCTTTGGGGCTGGGGCTGGGGCTAGGGAAGCCCCCTTTTAGCTGAGGGCCATAGCGGGAGAGAGATAGCAGAGAGGTACAGGAGACCCCAAGTCAGGGCTTGCCTTGGAGCCCCTGGTGGGTTCACCATGGGCAGCACCACCTCCTCCATTTTCTCATTCTCCCCAGTCTCTTCAGGGCCCAGGTACTAGAGCCTCTGCCTGGTCCTCCTAGCACATAGGGACGGGTGGCATAACTCAGCTGTCATCTGAAAGGAGACAGGCCTAGGCATGCAGGGAGGGCCATAGGGCCTGGCCTTCTTCCCTGCTCCTGTCATCTGAAGGGGCACCTGAGGGCCTGCCTTTTATGCGTTGGGTAGAGGTGGTCCTTCCTGCTTTCCACCCTCGCCCCAACGTCACCTGCAAGTGCGGGTCAGAGTGCTTCCCTGCCTCTGCCCATTCTCCTTACTCCTGCTCCCCTCCCCCTCTGCTGTCTCACACCCGCTCCCCCCTCTCTCCCCATCTGGCATCCTCCAGCATCTCCATCCTTTCTCCCCTCCTCCTATTCCCCTCTTCTGTTCAGCCTGTTCCTTCCTCTCCGTGTCTGTGTCTTTGTGTTCCCCCTTGTCTCTGGCTCCTGGAGTCCTCGTTTCTCACTCTTTCTGATCTGGAGATCTGAGTCCCTAAGCCTGACAGTTTCTCTGGGATTGTCCATCCATTCCCCCAGCAGACCATGCTCATGCTGCCTGGAGCTGCAGAGAGAATGACTGAGGTTGGGGCCAAGGCTGGGTCCCTTTCTCTCTTGACCTGGGCTCTAGAACTAGAAGGGCCTTTGCTCAGAGCTGGGGTCATCACAGAGCTGGTTGCAGACTCATCTCAAGCCTGTCTAGGGGTGGGGCAGAGACATGTGGTCAGAGGGAGCAGGGCACGGGCTGGGTGGCTCAGCCTGCCCCTGGGCCTCTCACGCCAGTTCTGCTGCCTCTGCCGGCCTCTCTGACCAGCTTCCCCCCTCCGCAGGTGTTCAGCACCTATTCCAATGAAGACTACGATCGTCGCAATGAGGATGTGGATCCCATGGCAGCCTCTGCTGAGTATGAGCTGGAGAAGCGGGTGGAGAGGTTGGAGCTGTTCCCTGTGGAGCTGGAGAAGGGTGAGAGGCCAGGCAGCCAGGCCGCTTGGGCACCACTGGCATTGACCCGGGTCTCTGGCGCCAGCTTCTACCCTGTGCCCTCAGGGGTTCCCACAGACAGGCTGGGCCTCTACCTCTGATTCAGGTCCTTGGTGACCTTCTCCTATCCTCTACTGCCAACACCCCCCACCCACACAGGGACTCCAGCCCTGGTGCCGAGCTCACAACCCCCACTGCTGTTGTTATGGAACAACATTTGCTGTTCTGTTAACAGATCTCTGTTGGTCACTGTTTATTGGGTCCAGGGCTCCATGTTGGTGATGCAGTGATGGCCCAAGCAGGCTCCCTCAGGAGTGTATGTCCTTGGGGAGATTAATGGAGAAGGCAGACTGGGTGGAATGGTTACATCTAATTGCATCCTTTCCCACTAGTTGCTGGGAGGGAATCAGGGGGCTGATATAAAAACATTTAGCAGGAGACCTACCCAGCCTAGGGTTGAGGGGTTCCCCAGAGAAGTGGTACTTGAGTTGAGCTCTGGAGAGGAGGAATTTAGAGGGGCATGCAGGAGAGTGAAAGGCAGAGGTGTGGCTGCATTTTCACAGGCAGGGCAAGAAAGGCATACAGACAGGGCTTCCCAGACCATGGGCAGAACGTCGTCTTGCTTCTGAGATGGCCTGGGAGTCCTTGTGAGGCGTTGGAAAGGTCTTCTAGTAAGATCACACCAGACTGTGATATATAGAGCGGGTCACAAGTAGACGGTGAGAACTCACTGTGGTATGAACAAGATGATGGCAGAACAGGGAGTGGGTGGACTTGAAAGACCTTGGAAGGAGGCAGGGGAGGGGGAGGAGCAACGGGGCCTGGTGATTATTTGGCTCAGGCAGAGGCTGTGAGCACTAGGGAGGAATCCAGGTGTCTCCCAGGTCTGGCAACTGACAGGAGGTGGTGCCATCCCCCACAAAGGAGTGGTGTTTGTGGTCATGATGTTGGGTGTCAAAGGCCCATGAGAGGGAGGCAGGGCAGGTGTGGAGAGGGGACTGGGCCTCAGGGGAGAAAAAGCCAGGAGGTCTCAGGGCCTGTAGCTGTAAGAATAGAGACTGCTTAGAAAGGGAGGGGACCAAAAGGGTTAAGGGCAGCCCCTTCAGGCCACACACCCTTCTCTGCGTCCCCAGTAGTCTCTCACTAACCAGGCCACCCTTGGAACACCCTGCTGCTTGTCAGTTCTTTGGATGGGGCATAAAGACAGAACCATACCCCCTTCTAAGCTGTGGGATATCCCCCAAGTGTGGGAGTTGCGTCCTATTCCGGGATGGAGGGCCTCCCTTGTACCCCTGTAATCCCTGTCTGGAGTGCTCCCGCCACCATTCCCCTTCTGCTTCACAGACTCGGAGGGCCTGGGCATCAGCATCATCGGCATGGGGGCTGGCGCAGACATGGGCCTGGAGAAACTGGGCATCTTTGTCAAGACTGTGACTGAGGGTGGTGCAGCCCATCGGGATGGCAGGTACCACTCTTACCCTCCCTACCTGCTGTCATCTGAGGGGTGGGCCCTGGAGTGCTGGGGGCACGCACACTCTGTGTGGAGTGCAGATGTTGCCCCAGGGAGGGTCCTCTTGCACCCTGGGGAATACAACAGTGACCACATTAGACAGAAACCCCTGCCCTCGGGGCACTGCAGTCTGGGGGAACACTGGTGAAGATGGGGGCTGTCAGTTGTGTGTCCTGATTTGAAGTGTGTGCTGGGCCTTGGTAGGGAGGGCACAAGCATGTGTCTAGAGCAGTGTATTTCAACCTTTTTTATTTCAAGGCACACTTGAACCTATAGTTAAACTTCTACAGCACACTTAAATTTTGTTGATCCAAAAAAGAAAAAAAAAGGTTAAAAAAAAGACTATACTTACATTGAACTTCTTCAAAAATTATTTAATTAATGCTTTTTTTTTTTGTAGAGACAGAGTCTCACTTTATTGCCCTTGGTAGAGTGTCGAGGCATCACACTGCTCACAGCAACCTCCAACTCCTGGGCTTAGGCAATTCTCTTGCCTCAGCCTCCCGAGTAGCTGGGACTACAGGCGCCCACCACAACGCCCAGCTATTTTTCTGTTTTTGCAGTTCGACTAAGGTTGGGTTTGAACCCACCACCTTCGGCATATGGGGCCGGCGCCCTACTCGCTGAGCCACAGGTGCCGCCCACTATTTATTTATTTCTTTTGAAACACAGTCTCACTTTGTCAGCCTCTGTAGAGTGCATGGCATTGTAGCTCACAGCAACCTCAAGCTCTTGAGCTCAAGTGATCCTCTTTCCTCAGCCAACTCAGAAGGCTACAGGCACCCTCCACAACACCTGGCTATTTTTAGAGATGGGGGTCTCAATTTTGTTCAGGCTGACCTTGAACTTCTGAGGTCAGGCGATCCACCCACCTCAGCCTCCCAGAGTGCTGGGATTATAGGCATGAGCCACTGAGCCTGGTTAATTAGTGATCTTTAAAAATTTTTCACAGCACACCTAAGATCCTCTCTTGGCACACCAGTATGGTGCAGCACACTGGTTGAAAATCACTGTTCTAGAGTATATTTGAGTATTTTCTTTCATTTAACAAACATTGAGTCCCTGACTATCATTGAGCTGGTGCCAGGCCCTGAGGAGTCACTGGTGAGGGTCTGGCTCCCTGGAAGTGTGCAGTGTAGTCACAGCTAGACAGATATTAAACAAAAGAACACACAGTAAATGGTGAAATAGAGGCAAAATACAGGGTGCCACAAAAGGCTTGAGAGGAGAGCGTGACCTCTCTGGATATTAGAGAAGCCTTCCTGGAGGCAGTGACACACTGGGGCTGAGAGCTGAAGGCTGTGCGGGCATTTGTTGCACTGAAGGGGTGCAGGAGGTTCTGTGAGGACAGGTGTGGCTGGAGCATGGAGGATGCGGGGCCAGGTGTTGAAAGGACCAGACAAACTGGGGCTCTGGAGATGGGCTGCTCTTTGCGTGTGTGTGATGTTCCTGCCTATGTTGAGCAATTTCTGTGGCTGGAGGTGGTGAGGTCAGTGCATCAGAAGGTTTACGGAGGGCGTCCTGGGGCTTTGGGCCAGCCTGGTGACCCCTCTGTTGGCTGTTCCACTGTGTGTATATTACAGGAGGCAGGAGTGGTTGTGTGAAGGACTGTTGGGCATCTCCCAGGGTGGTTGTAACAGATTGATACTGGAGGTTGCAGATTCTCACCATGACAGAGGTGAATAGTTGTCCTTGTGCCGGCTGGGTGACTTTGGGGTCTTGTTGGTAGAGGTGGGGTTGCCCCATTCAGGGGCCTTCTGACTCTTCTAGCCCAGGTGGCATGGAGGGGGTAGAATACAGGAATGGTGACAATCTCTGCTCTTTCACTAACCCACTTCCCCTCCTGATTTGAATCTTCAGAGCCTTTCCCACCATGGCCTGTTGGTTGTTTGGGGAGTGTGTGTTCGTGTGTGAGCGTGTCCATGAGCTTGTGCCTACTTGGGAGTGTGGGGCGTTTTGGGGTGAGCTGCTTACAACAGGTTGTTTCTGTGTGGGAGCCCTGAGAGATGGATTAGAGTGCCAGGGCATGAGTGGAGGATGGGGGTGGCCAAGAGGCTCCCCACCCTTAGTCTTCCTCTCTTTCGCAGGCCAGGCTGGGCCACCCCCATCTCTCCTCTTCTTGTGTGGAGAGCAAGGGCTTCAGGTGCCACAGCTGGAGCGTGTGGGGAGGTATGCACGTATTTTAGGTGTGTGCAAAGGTGTGTGAACATGAGAGAGTGCTACTTGGGTCTGAGGCATTTAGGAGGACGTCTGTGAAGAAATGTGTACATAAGAGGTCAGCATGTCACTTGTGAGCTGTGGGGCCCCTTGCTGGGGTGCATGACAGGGATGAGCTGTCATGTGTGATGGTGAAGGGGATAGTTGTGTGATTGTCTGGGAAAGTGTGCCTGCCCTGGACGCCTGTGTCTGCTTTGCTTCCCTGGCTCACTGTCCCATAGGTGGGCTTGGCAGATGGATCCAGTCCTATGGCCTCATGACTGTTATGAAGGTAGACAAAGTATCAGGTACCTGTGGGGACTGAGCCACCTCTTATTTCAGCCCCACAGTTCCCCTTGTGACCCCCTTAACCAGTGTCGCTCCCCTAGGATCCAGGTCAACGATCTCCTGGTAGAAGTGGATGGAACAAGTCTGGTGGGAGTGACCCAAAGCTTTGCAGCCTCTGTGCTCCGGAACACCAAGGGCCGAGTGCGGTGAGAGTCCAGAGGGATGGGTGTGGGAGCAGGGAGGCCTTCACCCAGACACTCTGTTCACCTGCCACAGGCCCAGAGTCAGTTAAGGTTTTAGGTGGTCCAGCTCACGGAGATTCCACTGACTCCCTGCCTGAAGGAATTGCCAATCCCACAGTCACTTGCCCCATGCCTGCCTTCCCATGCTGAGCTCCCTGACAACCGCTAACCACCAGTGCTCAGGGTTCAAGGCCCACCATCAAGCACCCCCCAGACTGTCCCCTAAGACTACTTCTTCTTCCCCCTGCCTGTTTCTGACTCACTTATTAAAGATGTGCAGCGGCAGTGCCAACCAAATCCAGGTCCTCTCATCAGGAACTTCATCCCTCCCTCCTGACTAGTCCTATTAATCCTGGGAAGGCTACTCCCTGGGCCTGCAAGTTAAGGGGATTGGATTAGAATTTCCTTGGTTTCCATCTCTGGCTTCATATTCTGGGATGATTCCCTGCCCCCCTTCAAGAGGGGCACTGCCCCCAGGAAAGGGTGGTGGAGAGAAACAGGATGTGGGTGGCCATGGGGAGGAGGGGCTGGTGCCTGGAAGTTCCACTGTTTCCTTTCCATCCTAATCTCCAGTTGCCATCATCCCTCCCCTTCCTGAAGCTGGGGGTTGGGGTGGGGCTTGGAGCATACCCAAGTCACACCTCCATAGCCCCAGGAGTCATCTTCACCAGTCCTCTGCCTGGTTTTCTCCCACGTGGTGGATAAGAGCCCCCTGCACAGCCAACTCCTGAGTTCATATCCCCTGCAGCCCAGCTTAGTTTGGCTGATATACCCTCTGTCCCAAAACTGGCCAGAAGGGCTAGTGGGCCTTTCTGTCTCCCCTGGGAAGGAAACTCAGTAAGGGCCCCGCGCTCTACCATTCATTATTAACACTCCAGTCTTTGGACTCAGCCATCTCATTTCACCTCCCACGGGAGAGCTGAGTTTGGAGAGGGGAGCAGCAGCAGGGAGGATGTTGGCAGGGGATGACGCCAGCTCCTCTCCAGGTTTATGATTGGCCGGGAGCGGCCCGGAGAGCAGAGCGAAGTGGCCCAGCTAATTCAACAGACCCTGGAACAAGAACGGTGGCAGCGGGAGATGATGGAGCAGAGATACGCCCAGTACGGAGAGGAAGACGAGGAGGTAGGGACTTGAGGCCTGACTGGCAGCGCTATCTCCCCCTGGTGGCTAGCTGGAGCATTACAATCCTCTTCCATCTGTACCGCTTTCCCAGACCTCCTAAAGAGACCTGCGGAGTGGAGCCAGTTCCTATTCCTCAGTCTGAGGGAGGAGATGCAGAACCCTCCCTCCGATAACCGCTAGTCTGATGGAGGAGTCATACTCTCTCTCTTCAGAGAGGCTGCCTAGTCTCTACCTAGTCTTTCCTAGGAAATAGGAAATAGTTCCCTCAAAGAGCTCCCACTCTGAGGGAAAGGCATAGCCACTAGCCTCAGGGGACTCATGGTGTAAGGGGGACAGTACAGCCTGTTTCTTCAGGGTCCAAGTCTTACAGGGGAATTACCTCTACCTTCAGGGGACTCCATAAGCTATTGTGGGGAAGAGGCAAACCTGCCTCTGGTGCAGCCCAGGCTGATAAGGGGCGACCCACATCCCTGGGTAGCCTGCAGCCTAACACGGCAGACTGCTACTGGTCTGAGCCCTGGTCAGCAGGGCTGAGGGGGCCTGGGGTGGGCAGGATCCACAGCCTCCTACCTCCCTTCACAGACAGGGGAGTATGCCACTGATGAGGATGAGGAGCTGAGCCCTACATTCCCAGGTGGTGAGATGGCCATCGAGGTGTTTGAGCTGGCAGAGAATGAGGACGCATTGTCTCCTGTGGACATGGAGCCTGAGAAGCTGGTGCACAAGTTCAAGGAGGTGGGAGGAAGGGACTGCCTTGGGTGGCAGAAAGCGATGGTGGGCCAGTGTCCTACCCTCAGCACTGCCTGCCTCCCCAGCCGGAACTGAGTACCTGCCCTTCTGCCCCACAGCTCCAGATCAAGCACGCTGTCACTGAGGCAGAGATCCAGCAGCTGAAAAGAAAGGTGAGGGGTTGTGCGTCAAGGAATGAGGTCCCCCATCCTCACACCTACACACTGATACTTGTACACCATCCACAGAGTACGTTACTCTGAGGCAAGGCGATACAGTGGTAAGAAATTGAGCTCTGGACTCATCTGCTCCACTGTCACTTGCAGCTCTGCCTCAGTCTCCTCATCTCTAAAATGGGCTAACGATAATACCTAATACCGTGGGATTGTTGTTAGGATCATTGTGAGGATTTTATAAGACAATGTAAAGTCCTTAGCACAATGCTTGACATAATAGATGCTCAATAAAAAGCCAAAGTACGGCTAGACATGGTAGTTCATGTCTGTAATCTTAGCATTTTGGGAGGCTGAAGGGGGAGGATCACTTGAAGTCAGAAGTTTGAGATCATAGTCAGCAACGTAGTGAGACCCCATCTCTACAAAAAATAAAAAACTTAAATGGACATGGTGGCACACACCTGTAGTCCCAGCTACTTGGAAGGCTAAGGCAGGCAGATTGTTTGAGCCAAGGAGTTTGAGTTTGCAGGGAGCTCTGTTGATGCCACTGCACTCTAGCCCCAGGTAAGAGTGAGACCCTATTTCAAAAACAGAAAAAAGCCAAAGTACTAGCCCTGATACTGAAGCACACTAAGTCCCACTCCTGATGTCTTTTGTGTTTACACTGTCCCACATATTTATGTTCCCTACATTCATCATACAGTGATGAATAACAGACTACCTGGATATACACACACTGATACATGCCAGCCTGGACCCAGGTACATGGTACCCACAGACCCACTCTCCCAGACATGTAGAGTCACCCACTCTACACAGACATGATCATAGAGACACTGGACTGTGCTTCCTGTGACAGCGCACCCAGGGGCGTCAGTCTGGATATATAGATATACTTTTCATTCATCTGCTCTGAGACACATAGTCACAGCTGTTGTTTGAACTGCTTGGTCTAGGAAGAGTGTCACAGGCATGCACATTCTCACATGGGCAAGGACCACAGAAGTGTTGATGCTGACATCACTAGATGGTGACATATGACATACATAAACACATGTATATACTATGCACAGACATTTAGACGAGCGTGTTGGGTGCCAGCACCCTCACAGGCATGTAGACATACAGACTTCATATTAAAAGTCTGTATCAGGCCCCTGCTAGGCCTGGACAGTAGGAGTCCCAACTCCATGGGGTCTCTGGTAGTGGTGGGGATAGACAGGTCTGCAGAGGCCTTGTAGGCACAGTGTACCAGATCCATGGATGTGTACACTCTCACGAGTGGGTATAACCCCACTGCACACAGAGAGAGTATAAAAGCCAAGGCTTGGGAGGATGGCAGGCTTTAGGTTTTTGGGGCAGAAGAAAGGCCATTCCTGGCAGGGAGATGAGCTGGAACAAGCTTGGAGGCTGGTTTCAGGAGGTGGGAGTATGCCTGGGGGAAGAGATGGAAGCAGGACTGAGCTGTCAGGATGGACTGTGGCCAGCAGCATCCTGACTGCCCTCTAAGGATGCCTTGGTCTACACAGCATGGGACTGCATGGCTGGGTTTTTTTTGGAAGGTCAGTGCCTATTAAGTGAGAGGGCGTGAGGGTAGAGGCAGACAAACTGATTAGAGTCCTAGGCAGGGGACTGTGTCCCAGAGTACAGGCAGAGGGTCTGGAAAGGAAGGGTTGAGAGGACAGGCTGTGTTCCCGGGTGTATGCAAAGGAAGAAGGGGAGGGACACATCAAAGATCTATTCATTCATTCAGTGTATAAACATTTGCTGGGTACCTTCTAGATGCCCACTACTGTTCTGCTGGCTGTGACGGCAAAACCAGAGTTGATCTTTGTCCTTGAGCAGCTTAGAGTCTGCATACCAGTGACTGTATTGTTACAACATGGGGCTTTGTAGGAAAGGACAAGCTTGCTGAACTCCCAAAGCCAGGAGGAATCCAGTTCAGCCAGGCATGGGGTGAGACTGTGCTATTGGGAGCTTCTCAGGGGAAGTGATATACTGAGCAGTGAGCCAAAGAATGAGCTAGTGGGAAATAATTAGGTATGGAAGAGAGTAGAAGAAGCACATTCCAGACAGTGGGCATAGCACGTGCAAAGGCCCTGTGACAAATCCGAGGATCTGCAGGAAGCTCTGTGTGGCTGGACAAAGAGAACAAGGCGTTTGCAGCCAACAAGTTGGCAGGGAGGGCAGGGGCTTGAGAGAAGTGCCCGGATGGTTATGAGATTGTGGCTTCTTTTAACAGAATTGAGCAAGTCAGAAAAAGAGGCATAGGTTTGTGCAAGTGGGAGGTATGGTTAAGGGCATGATCCCTATGAGGAACTAGGAGGTTAAGACTGGAAGTTGGGAGCAATCATGTGCTGGGGCTTGAGATTTGGGTGCACAGAGGTGGTGTGGGAGGTGGGACCATGCCTTAGGATAGTGAGTATAGACAGAACAAAGGATTCAGGATTCAGCTGTGGGGGATTGGAGGCCTGGGAGCCAGGATTGTTCAGAAATAGCAGGGATTGGTCAGCACAGCCAGGGCTGCAGAGAAGGGACAGAGAGCAGTGGTGATCCTCACCTGGTGTGCTCTTTCACATCTGCTGTCTCGCTGTGGTGGTCTTGTGAGTTTAGGAGGCAGGTATGGTATCACTCCCATTTTACAAATAGGAGGACTGAGGCTTGAGACAGACATTGCCTTGCCCTAAGTCAGAGTAGGCAGTGACTAATTGAGGAGTGGGGTGCAGTGGCAGGGATCCTGGCTTGGAGCTCTGAAGCTGAAGTCCTACCTCTTCCTTCTGGCTCAGCTAAGTAGAATTAGTTGGGGTATAGTAGGTGGGCTCTATGTCTGTAAGAATCTCCAGGAGACTGGGTAGGGGTGCCCTGTGGCTCCCTCTGGGGCCCCCACCAATCCAGGGCTGCTCCTTTCTCTCTCAGCTGCAGAGCCTGGAGCAGGAGAAGGGGCGCTGGCGGGTGGAGAAGGCCCAGCTGGAGCAGAGCGTGGAGGAGAACAAGGAGCGCATGGAGAAACTGGAGGGCTACTGGGGCGAGGCCCAGAGCCTGTGCCAGGCTGTGGATGAGCACCTGCGAGAGACCCAGGCCCAGTATCAGGCCCTGGAGCGCAAGTACAGCAAGGCCAAGCGCCTCATCAAGGACTATCAACAGAAGTACGTGACCAGGGTGCTGGGGGCCCTGGGCCTGGGGAGGACTGGAAGGCCACTGGTGGCAGTCTCACCCCATCCCCACAGCTAAGTTAGGAAAGCACACAGAATGGAAGTTGGAGGGCCCCTGGGCTGGAGTGACTGGGCAGCAGAGCCAGCATAGGCCCAATAGGGAGGGGGCAGAGCTGCCCAGGTGGCACTGAGGACCCTGAGTCTCCTTGGATGGAAGCTGGCCCACACATCCATACCTGCCATCTGTCATTTGCCTCTCCCTAGAGAGATCGAGTTCCTGAAAAAGGAGACTGCACAGCGTCGGGTTCTAGAAGAGTCAGAGCTGGCTAGGAAGGAAGAGATGGACAAGCTCCTGGACAAGGTAGCTCCTGAGGGCAAGGCCCCATCTAACACCCACCCTGTGCCCTGGAGGTGGAGGATGGGGTGGGAGGTTGGTGGGGTCTCTTCTTCACCAGGGGGCAGAGGAGTCAGGCCCATGCTTGGTACTCAGGTTTGACCCCCTCTCCTTTGTTTTCCAGATCTCAGAACTGGAAGGAAACCTACAAACACTGAGGAATTCCAATTCTACTTAACAGGAATCATTCCTTGACCGGACAATAATTAATTCCCCTCCCATTGTCCTCCCTTCCCTGTCCTCAATACCCTCCCCCTCCCCCTACCAGCCTGGGGACAGGTGCCCCGACTCGCCCCACCCCTCCACCCCACCTCCCCCAGCTTCAGGGACCAGAGGGCCGGTATACAGGCCCCTTTAAGGTGGCCTGGGCAGACAGAGGTGGCTGGAAGGGTGGCCTCCTTCTTGCCCCATGGGGCTAAGGCACAGGGGCCAAGGGATGCCATGGGCTGGCCTGGGCGGTGGATGGACACAAAGGACCTGCAGACCAAACTGCCAGACTTTACAACCTCCAGCCTTTGTCTCTGGACTGGAATGGGGCTGGGGCTCTCCCAGCATCTCACCAACTGGAGGCTGCTCCCTGCCCATGGGGCACCTGGGTGGCCCCTGGGCTTCTTGACTTGAGATTCTACCTTTTTGGCCCTTCCTTCTCTCCTATCATTGTGCTGTCTGTTGCATTCTGACCCTCCTGCTTGGGGGTTGCCTCGACACCCATCCTGCCCCTATCCCAGAAGGGATAGAGTCCACCCCAGAGCCTGAAGGCTGGGCCTGGCCCTGCGTTGATTTCTTACCGTATCCTTCGGGGAAAAGGGGAGTGAGTAGGAAAAAGGGAGAGTTCAGGACACCTGATCCCTGGCTCCCCTTTCCTGGGGCAACAACCCTCTATTTCTCCTTGTGCCTCCCCTCTCCCAGGTGCCAAATAGCCATAACCTCCTCCTAAAACTGTTCTGAGGCCTCTCCAGGGTCCAGGTTTCTTGGCCAAACCTAGGAATGCCAAGGAGGAGAGGAGGTGAGCTTAGGAGTCCTGGCTGAAGAGACCCTGATCTTAGGCAAAGGGAACATTTCTCCCTGGAGAGCCAGGCCTGACCTGCCCCAGGGACACTTGAAAGCCTTGTACTAACATCGCAGAGATTCAGCCTCACCCAACCCCTTTCAACTTTTCCAATGTTTTGACTGGAGGGCAAAATTTTACTACTTCTCATCTTTGTGGAGACCAGGGCTGCCCTGTTGGTAGCCTGCCTTCTAAGTGAAATTGACTCTGTCTCCCCAGTTTAACCCCAAATTGGGGCATGGACCAAGGGAGGTGAGACCCCTTCAGGTCCCCTCCCCTCTCAGAATCCTTCCAGCTTGCCACTTCATGCCCTGTCCCAAGCCTTGGTTTTTGTTCATTTTTTAAAAAACCGACAACGCCGTCCTATCTGTTTTGGCTTCTCCTTGTCCCTGTAAATAGACCATGCCATCGATCAGTATTTCTTGCCTCCTCTTTCTGCCCCTAGACGTGCCCCCACCCCCTGAAAGCTGGCTGTCTCAGTGCCCTGGCCCATGCCCTCCACCCTGGCAGATGGAGGGGGCGGGGCCGTAGGGCGTTTCCGGTTTCCTGGGCCAGCAGCCACCCCTGCCCAGCCCTCCGGAGGACCGCGTCTCTGTATATAATATATATATGTATGTATTGTTCCCGGTTTTGTACGGATCATGCCCTCTGTCAGGTCATCCCCATAAAAGCAGCCCCCAGAGCCTTGCTGCCTGGTTTCTTGATTCGCTGGAGCTGGGATGGGAGGGGGCCTCTTCCACCAGCGCTGCCTCTGACCCATAGGGTTTTGCTACAGAGTTCCCTGGTTGCAGCAAACTGCCTCTCTGCCATCATTCAGAGCCCCTGCTTTTTGTCCAGTCCTCCAGGACAGGACTGGGAGTTTCTACAGACTTCATTTAGTCAGTCTCGTTCCTTTTTCAAGGCAAGGACTTTTGGAGTATGGACTGGGTATGGCTAGGTGAATCCTAAGTCCCTCCCCTGAGAAGTCCTCCTAAACTGAGCTAGATGAAGGATCCAAGGGTTTCCTGGAGGTGGTGGGGAAGGAGTGACACGTCAGGACAGTTTTGTCCCCAGGGTCCTATTGAATCTCAGGAGGCCTTAAATAGCTCTGGCCCCCTGCTCTGTGCCAGCAGGTCTGGGTGCTGACTCACCAGCTCTAATACTAATGGATTTGCAAGTCTGGATGCCATGGTTCCAGGGACAAGCGTTGGTGAGGCCTCAGAGAAGCAAGAGCCAGCATGGAATGGGGCAGGAGCTATGGCAGGTCCCAGCGCCAGCCTTTCCTCTCCGGATGCTGAAGTGCCAGTGTGAGAGAAAACTAAGCACAAGACCTCGTGTTGAGTGTTTGGCCTTGGGGGATCCTCACCTTCACCACTCTTTGGCAAAAGGAATGAAATTCCCAACTTCAGGACCCTTCAAGGTCACTTTGACGCATCCCTGACAATATCCAAGATGAGTAGCCAGAACTCCCAGGAACAGTCAGCTCTTAAGGCAGCTGTTCCTTGTTGTTGGCTCAATCACATGGGTCTCATTCTTATCAAGTCAAACTCTGTAGCTCAGTAGTTAGGGCACTGGCCATATACACCGGGGCTGGTGGGTTCGAACCCAGACCGGGTCTGTTAAACAACAATGACAACTACGAGAACAAAAATAGCTGGGTGTTGTGGCTGGTGCCTATAGTCCCAGCTACTTGGGAGGCTGAGGCAAGAGAATCTTTTAAGCCCAAGAGTTTGAGGTGGTTGTGAGCTGTGATGCTACAGCACTCTACCAAAGGAGGACATAGTGAGACTCTGTCTCAAAGAAAAAAAATTCTGGCTCGGCACCTGTGGCTCAGCGGGCTAAGGCACCAGCCACGTACATCTGAGCTGGCGGGTTCAAATCCAGCCCGGACCCGCCAAACAACAATGACGGCTGCAACCAAAAAATGGCCGGGCGTTGTGGCGGGCGCCTGTAGTCCCAGCTACTTGGGAGGCGGAGGCAAGAGACTCGCTTAAGCCCAGGAATTGGAGGTTGCTGTGAGCTGTGATGCCAC
>CAUYRH010060145.1:0-16913 GCA_963574655.1 Perodicticus potto | reverse complement strand
TATGAAACCTTTAAATTAGCTTCATAGTAGGGCTGAGTACATTGGATACTTTTTCTTCCATTCTTGAGATACTTTGCTAAGAAGAATATGTCTCAGCTCCATCCATGTAAACATGAAAGAGGTAAAGTCTCCATCTTTCTTTAAGGCTGCATAGTATTCCATGGTATACATATACCACAGTTTATTAATCCATTCGTGGGTCGATGGGCACTTGGGCTTCTTCCATGACTTAGCAATTATGAATTGGGCTGCAATAAACATTCTGGTACAGATGTCTTTGTTATAATGTGATTTTTGATCTTCTGGGTATATACCTAGTAAAGAGGTATGAATGGCAGGTCTATTTTTAGATCTCTAAGTACTCGCCAAACATCCTTCCAAAAGGAACGTAT
This sequence comes from Perodicticus potto, assembly GCA_963574655.1. Taxonomy (NCBI): domain Eukaryota; kingdom Metazoa; phylum Chordata; class Mammalia; order Primates; family Lorisidae; genus Perodicticus; species Perodicticus potto. The sequence continues at coordinate 16,521 of CAUYRH010060145.1, read as the reverse complement.
TAGTGTGCATTCCTACCAGCAGTGTAGATGTGTTCCCTTTTCTGCACATCCACACCAACATCTCTGGTTTTGGGATTTTATGTGGGCTAATCTTACTGGAGTTAGGTGATATCTCAAGGTAGTTTTGATTTGCATTTCTCTGATAATTAAGGATGGTGAGCATTTTTTCATGTGTCTGTAGGCCATGTGCCTGTCTTCTTTAGAGAAGTTTCTCTTCAAGTCCTTTTCCCACCCTGAGATGGGATCACTTGTTCTTTTCTTGCTAATACATTTGAGTTCTCTGTGTATTCTGGTTATTAAACCTTTGTCGGAGGCATAACCTGCAAATATTTTCTCCCCTTCTGAGGGCTGTCTGCTTGTTATACTTACTATGTTCTTGGCTGTACAGAAGCTTTTTAGTTTGATCAGGTCCCAGTAGTGTATTTTGATACTGCTTCAATTGCCTGGGGAGTCCTCCTCATAAAATATTCACGCAAGCCAATTCCTTCAAGAGTTTCTCCATAAGGGGTTTTTAATTTGGTTTTCAAACTCCTAATGTGAGTTTTTGAAGTACACTTGAATGTCAGTGTTGAGAATGTAGAAAATAGTAGACATAAGGAGATTTATTTAAAAAATATATTTTAACTTTAAGGAAAGCTAACAACCCACTAAAGTTAAAATTTCCCATGAGTTCATGCCAGACATTTACTTGTGAGAAGTAAAAAAATATTGCCTGTTTGTCATCTCTCAGAACATCCAACTTCTACAACCAAAAGAGAACTTTCCTTCAGCAGTGGACGTATGTCAAAGAAGAGAAGCATTAGTAATAGATTCAGGCCATGCAATGTTTGTTAAACAATTAAATGCTGGAAAAAACCTTTCCATCTATGGTCAACTGATTTTCAATAGGGTGACAGGATAATTCAATGAGGCAAGAATAGTCTTTTAAACAGATGGCACTGAAATAAGTGGATATCTGCATTGCAAAAGAATGAAGTTAGATCTCAACCTCAAACCACATACAAACGTTAACTCAAAACAGATCACAGACTTAAATGCAAAAGCTAAAACTATAAAACTATTAGAAGAAAATATGGTTTAGGAAATAGTTTGTTATATATGATACCAAAAGCACAAACGACAAAAGAAAATAATAGACAAACTGCACTTCATTAAAAGTAAAAACTTTGGCACTTCAAAAGACACCATAAAGAAGATGAATAGCCCACAGGATAAGAGAAAATATTTGTAGATCATATATTGGGCCAAAGATACATCCAGACACCTCATAAAAAAGATATACAGATGGAAAATAGTATATGAAAAGAGAGTCAACATCCTTTCCTATAGAAATTGCAAATTAAAACAATAAGATGCCACATACATCTATTAGAATGGCTAAAATCCAAACTAGTGACAGCATCAAATGCTGGTAAGGATGATATAGTTTTACAGTTTCCTGCAAAGTTAATCTTACCATGTGTGATAATTTCATGTGTCAACTTGATAGGCCAAGAGGTGCCAGATATTTGATCAAACATTCTGGGTACTTTTGGGTAAAATTAACATTTAAATCAATGGACTAAGTAAAGGAGATTGCCTACCCTAATATAGTGGGCCTCATCAATCAGTTGAAGGACTGAATTAAAAAGACTGACCCCCAGGAAGTTAGAATTCTTCCTGTCTGACAGCCTTTAACTAAAACAAATTATAAATATAAACTAAATAAAAATATATATTTTTCCTGCCTTTGGACTTGAACTAAAACATTGGCTCTTCCTGGGTCTCTAGCCTGCTGGCCATCAGACTGAAACTTCTCCATTAGCTCTCCTGATTCTGAGTCCTTCAGACTCGGACTGGGACTAAATTACCAGTTCTCCTGGATCTCCAGCTTGCTGACTCACCCTGGAGATGTGGGGAGCCAGCCACCACAACTGAGTGGACCAATTCCTTACACTAAATTACTTTATTATTATTATTACATACGTATAGCTCCTGTTGGCCCTGTTTTTCTGGAGAATCCTGGCTAATATACATATAATTCAGCAATTGTGCTTCCAGGTATTTAAACAACTGAGTTAAAAACATACATCAACATAAAAACCTGCACACATATGTCTATAACAGCTTTACTCAGAATTGCCCAAAGAAGGAAGCAGCCTGGATGTCTCAGTCTATTTAATCTGTTGTAACGAAATATCATTAACTGGAGTGGCTTATAAACAAGAGGAATTTATTTCTCACAGTTTTGGAGGCTGTGAAATCCCAGAACAAAGCACTGGCAGATCTGGTGTCTGAAGAAGGCCCATTTTATGGTTCATGAACGGCTCTCTTCACTGCAGCCTTATATGGAAGAAGGGGTGAGGAATCTCTCTGGGTCCCTTAATCCTGGCATGAGAGCTCTGACTCCAAGACCTAATCCCCTCCCAAAGGCTCTACTTCCTAATGCGATCACATTGGGGATTAGGATTTCAATATGTGAATTTTGGAGGACATAAATATTCAGACCATAGAATTAGGTGCATGGGGTGGCACCTGTGGCTCAGTGAGTAGGGCACTGGCCCCATATACTAAGGGTGGTGGATTCAAACCCGGCCCCGGACAAACTGCAATAAAAAAATAGCTGAGCATTGTGGTGGGTGCCTGTACGCCCACCTACTTGGGAGGCTGAGGCAAGAGAATCACCTCAGCCCAAGAGCTAGAGGTTGCTGTGAGCTGTGATGCCACAGCACTCTACCAAGGGTGACAAAGTGAGACTCTGTCTCAAAAAAAAAAATACAAAGAAAGAAAAAAAAAAGAATTAGGTGAATGGATAAAAAAAATTGTGGTATTCCCGTAATGGAATGTTATTCAGGGATAAAAATAAATGAAACATCAAGCCATGAAAAGACATCTTAATTTGTATTTAGTATGAGTCTGTATATTAAAGCTAATCAGAAAATAGATATTTAATTATAATAAAACAGGCTAAATAATATGAGAGAATTTAAAGATGGATAATCCATTTTAACAAACATTTTAGGTGATACATAATCAAGAGTACTTAAGAAGTTACTCTCAGAACTTTTTTTTTTTGAAGTTTTTGGCTGGGGTTGGGTTTGAACCCACCACTTCCAGCATATGGGGCCGGTGCCCTACTCCTTTGAGCCACAGGTGCGGCCGTCTCAGAACTTCTTAATTTACTAGGGGAGAGAAAACTTGTCCATAAATAAAATCACCTATAATTCAGAGAAGAAAACAAACACTACAAGCCTGGTATGAACAAATAACTAAAAAGAGAAGAGAAGAAAAGCAATGTGCTAATAGTATCTACTGATTTTTCCTTTAGGAACAGCAGTTAATTAAATTGAAATTAAAATTAAAATACTTTCAAAGATCTGTTAGTGGTCTATACTTCATAAGATACTTTTAAAATTTTCAAGAAAATCTCATCAGTAATTCATTATATATTTTAATAAATTTACAAATTTGCTAATGTAAATGATTAAGAATTTTATTAGTGTCATATGAAATTTATGTGTTTGTGGGCAGAAACTTTGTAAGTTAGATGTTTTTAATAAAAAGTCTATAAATGTAAAATTACTCAGATAATTAGAATTAATCAGATAGGTTTATAGTCTCTGAAACTTCTGAGACTTCCTAACATGAATTACATTACAAAATATGTGATAAGTTAAATGGAATAAAACCAAAATTGAATGCAATATCTATATCACAGTCTTTGATTATTATTGAAGAATATTTCATTTGGCTTTACAAAAAGAACATTATGTGGAATTCATTTAGTGTTTCTAAGATGGTTTGTCAAGATGGTTTGTTACCTTTTTGACACTTTAAAAATACAACCCAAATAAGGCCCAAATTGTCTATTTAATGCTCTTCTTAATTGAGCATAATATAATTCAACATTTGGATTTATAGCATTTCCTAAACAGATCACGTTCATTGTACTTTGATTAGTTTGGATGTTAAGTTACCTACGTGAAAGTATAACCCTAAATAAAGCTCCTCCAGTTTTATCAACACTAGTGTGACTTCTGGAGAGTGATCTTTCAGCATTACATGGTTTTCATGGTGTTTGCTCTACTTTGCTTTTTTTTTTTTTTTCTTGTTCAGTGGCATGTTTGTTAGATCAGCTGGCCCTCTGCACTACAGTAAATACAAAGTAATGCAAACAGATGGAGAAACTTAATTTCCAGTGAGGACAGGACTCCATAGCAACATTTGAGTGAAATATATGTCTGGTCACATGAACGGGGCTTCTGCTGTTACAAACCAAACATTACACACAACTTGTGATCTGCAGAGAGGTATTTAAATACACGCTGCCTATCTATGCCCTTAAAGTCTTCCCTCTTTTTCAATGTTCAATGGAGATTTTTTTTTACTTTATTTCAGAAATATGTTTATATATGTGTGTCTATGTGTATGTTATATATACTTGGATTCTGACAAGTTTTAATCAACTTCCTTTGGTCCTTTGGTGAGTCAAATCACATTAGAATAAGTTTTACCTACCCTTCCGTGATTAGAGATCAAGCTTTCAGAAACTATGGTTCAGAGCTCAGATTATATATTCGGCACTAGCGAGGGGGCTGTGAAAGTGTGATTCCACACAGCCGGGTGTTATGGGAAGAGCTGGTGCTAAGTATACCGCAGTAGGATCTAGGCAGAACATCAAAAACCTGGCAAGGATCAAGATAAAAATAACTGTCATGTCAGCCCCTTCTATGTGGAAGAGAGTCAGACTCAGAGCTGAAAGGATAAGTGTGTTTTTGTCATAGATAATTGATTAAAGGGCATAATACTAAGACTGAGGCCTGAGAAGATCTGGAACTACTTCCCTAAGCATGAAAATAATTAACCTGTACAGTACATTAGGGCCTGAGTCTTTTTTTAATATAATTCCTTGAATTTGATAGATGAGGAGGAATGGATGGTTTTAGTGATGAAAATATTCGTTTTAAATGGATTTCCTCATTTTCCAACCATTTTGGATAAATGAGCATTTAAATGACATGTTGCACTTATATAAGCATTTTTTTTTTTTTTTTTTTACACCTCAAAGAAATTTTTTACTTACGACATGTGATCTTTCACATGATTCTCTTTTGGGTGAAGATAAGAATCAATCTCTTTTAGATATAGAAGAAAATAAAATAGAATTTAGAAATAAAATTTTTTTACAAAAGCATGAAAAATTCCAGCAAATTCCCCCAATTTAGTTTAACTCGGCTAACAAAATAACTTCCCAAAAACTCCTATAGCATTCTAGTATGGATAATTCTACTACTGACTGAGCAAGCAATGAATTCATTAAACAGATATCTTACTGATTGCTTTAGGAGTCCTATCAGTAGAACCTCCATTAAAGTTTAGAATTAATTTATTAAGATTAAAAGACTCAATCCAGCTCCCTGAAATATTTAGAAAAAGAATCATTCATTCTGGAGAGACTGCTGACATATTGTTTAGGTCTGGTATGGAATTCAATCTTATTTCTCTATAGCTTGCATATTTTTCTAATATTTTAATTACTATTTATTTTATTCTTATTAAATAATTGTTATTAAATAATTTTTAATTATTTTCTAATACAAAATAATCTCATCAGTATAGATATTATGCAACTGATGTAAACAATTGCTGGAAAGGAATTAAACATAGCACTATACTCTTGGGACCAATCTCATCTTGAGACAATGTTTTCTAAAGTTCCAAGTTAAAGCTGTTCTAGACAAATTAGGATTAGAACATCATACATGATTATTGTGTACTGTGCATTACTGTATACTTTGCATCTCACTTTCTGTGCCAAGTGTCTCAGATCTCTCAGAAATACAATCAGGCAACAGAAAACATTTCTTTATATGACTTAAAGATTGGTCTTGCTGTAGACCACTGTAGACCAACTGTAAAGGGTCATTTTCTAAAATAATAAGCATGAATAGCCATGAAAAATTGTTTAGATGGGAGTGATCAAATAAACATAATAAGACTATTTTGTCAAAACTTTCTAGGACAATAAGTTAGTAATTACCATGATGCTTCTGTACATATTAACAACATTATAACTTTTTCAAATAGTCAAATATTTTGTTCTTTAGCCTCTACATCCCTAATCTTATAATAAATAACCTTTTTCATGTGATGTGCAAAGTAGCAGCATGAGCAGAATGGTTAAGCATCCAACATTTGCTGCATCTATTTCTGGAATACAGCTTCTACATTGTATATGCAAGTTAAAGCTTCAAGAATGTGGTTAATTTTAAGCCCAATCAAGATGGCAGCACACCCACATTCCCGGGCTTAAAATATAACATCTTTCATAACTACTTCTTCAGACCTTACAGAATTCATACATACTTGCAGTCATATGAACAATATTTCTCCAACCAGGTTCTACTTACATCTGCCTCTAAAAGTTTGCTCATTTTTTTTATGCACTAATGTTATTCATCACAATTGGATTTTTTTCTTAAAAAATTGAGAAATCTACCAGAGACGATAGACTTAAATGAGACAGAATAAAAGAAATGACATTCTCCCTGCCATAAAGACTAATTTCTTTTTCAGATTAAGAATAAAAGTTAAAACCAAGGATAACTCAGACTTATTTCTTTTTACAGAGACTTTGAGACAGCAAGCAAATATAAGGTATAAGATGAGAAATAATTTTGCCTAGCAGATGCTAGATAGAAGCTAAGCTTATTGGTTATAAAAATGCTTTAACAGAGTAAGAAGATAATGAAGAAAGAAAAATTGGGGTAAGATTCTATTTCCTTAGACATTTCTTAAGGGTAGCAGGAAAGGTCCCTTTGTAGTTTCAGTTCTTGCACAGGAGCTTCCCCTTCCTCATTCTGCCCTTACTTCTACTACATGGGGAGGGAAGAAAGGGCAAGGGATCAAAAGGTCTTTGATTCTCCCCTCACACCAAGGGCACACTAATGTACACAAGTGTCTCCAGGGCTGCACTAAGGGAGATGTTACATTTCCTTTTTCAGTTCAAGTGGACTTGGTGTTATGAAAGTATTTTCAAATTGTACATAAAACCAGCACATTGTACCCCATGATTGCAGTGATGTACACAACTATGATTTCATAAAAAAAAAAAAATGTTCAGGTAAGTAAACATACTTTTATAAATTATATTATTAATTACTATTAACTAAACAGCCCTAGGCATAAGACACTGGAATAATCACTGGAAATAAGCAGATAAGTGAGACACCATCCCTTGTTCCAGAAGCTTACTCAGCTGGAATACAAGTTAATATAAGTAATGGCTACATAGATAGCATGGAGAAAGTACTTATATCACAGCACAGTATAAGGATGTTTACCTATTAATACTATCCAAAATAATCTACAGATTTAATGCAGTCCTTATGAAATTCCCAATAGCATTTTGATAGATATAGAAAAATCAACTTTACAGTTCACATAGAATCACAAAGGACCATCAAAAGTCAAATGAAATTTGAGAAAGAAGAAGGCTGGGGGCATCACATTTGTGAATTTCAAAGCATATTACAAAGCTATTATAATCAAAACAGCATGGTACTGTCACAAAGACAAACAAATAAATCACTGGAACAGAATAAAGGGCCCAGAAATAAATATATGCATAGATGAGCAAATGATCTTCAATAAGGATGCAAAGAATACACAATAGGACAAGGATAGTCTCTTCAACTAATGATACTGTTAAATATGCTTATATATAAGCAAAAGAATAAAATTGGACCCTTTTAAGGGTCCAATACACAAAAACCAACTCAAAATGGATTAAGGACTTAAAGGTAAGGCCTGAAACTGTAAAACTCCTGGAAAAACACACCTAGAGGGAAAGCTACAAGACATTGGCCTTGAAAATGAGTTCATGGGTATGACACCAAAAGAACTGGCAAAATAAACAAAAATAAATGAGACTACATCAAATTAAAAAGCTCCTGCACAGTAAAGAAAATTATCAATAGAGTGAAAAGGCTGTGAAATAGGAGAAAATATTTGTAACTCATATCTGATAAGGGGTTAATATTCAAATTTAAAAGAAACTCTTCCAACTGAATAGCAAAAAAACCTAAAATGGGCTAAGGATTCAAGCAGATATTTCTTCAAATAAGACATACAAATGGCCAGTGCTCAACATTACTAGTCATCAGTGAAATTAAAGTCAAAACCACAATATCACCTTACTCCTCTTAGAATAGCTATTAGGAACAAACAAATAAACAAAAGACAAATGTTGGCAAGGATGTGGAGAAATTGGAACCCTTGCACACTGTTGGTGTGAATATAAAATGCTGTAGTCACTATGAAAACAGTATGGAGATTCCTCAAAATTCAAAACAGAACTACTATATTATCCAGCAATCTTACTTCTGTGTATTGATGGAAAATACACAGCATCCCAAAGCAATATCCATACTCCCATGTTCCTTGCAGCACTATTCACAATAGCCAAGATGTGGAAATACCTAAATGTCCACTTATAGGTGAACGGATAAAGAAAATATGACATACACTAAGACCTTCAAAAGGAGAAAATTCTATAATCACGGGACTAGGTGGATGAAACTTGAGAACATTATACTAAGAGAAATAAACCAGTCACAGAAAGACAAACAGTACATGAGTACACTTATAGCATGTGCTTAATATAGTCGAGCTCAAAGAGTGGAATTGTGTTTACCAGGGGATGGGTGGAAGAGAAATAGAAAATTACTAATCATTGAGCATAAAGTTTTAGTTAAAGAAGATGTGTAAGTCCCAAGGGTCTGCTGTGTTGTGTCCCTATGTTTAATAATACTATATTATACACTTAATTTGTCAAAAGAGTAGATCACATATCAAGTGCTCTTAACATAAATATATATTTATATACTTTAAATATGAAAAGGCCACTTCAAAAAAAGGCACAAGGATGTTATTGTGAAAAGAACTTCTTCTATGCTATAGAACTGTTCAGTGGACATAAGGAGCTACAGCAGCCCCCCTTCCAATTTCAGACTCAAATCTACCATAAGGAGTAGCTGGTCCTTCACAATAGGCTGAGGCTAAACCATGTGGGCCAGCAAGGTGGAAAGTGACAAACAAAAATCAGTATGATTCTCGGCATGCTGGTATTGACCAGCAAATCCTGCACTAGGTGGGCAAAAGGGCCACTGAGTGTGCAACTGCTTTATCCATAGACCACACAGATTGCCCCAGACAATAACAGGAGGGCCAGGCTTGTGAAGTATAAAGCTAAAGGTTGTTACTGGGATGTAAGTGGGTGAACTCTATGCATTTGGACTTCAGGTGATAGCTTCCTAAATCACTGTGGAGGTAGAGAATGTTTACTGACATCACATGAGAAGTGCCATGGCAACCCCATCTATTCTAAATGGGGATACTTATTCTTTTTTGCCAAACGTGTTTTAAAATGTCCATCCCATAGAGAATGCAAACAAACAGTGGTGCTAGCAGGGAGAGACACAGCCACCAAATAGAATAAAGAAAAAAACTTGGAAAGGGCACACAATATATATTGGGAAATTATGTACACAAAAATATACACTGGGGAAAAAAGAAGTCTTATTCAATAAATAGTGTTGGGAAAATCAGATGGACACATACAGAAGAACAAAACTAAGAATAAAATCTGTGTCTCTTACCACTCACAAAAATTAATTCAAGATGAATAAATGACCTAAATGTAAGTCATGAAACCATAGAATTCTAGAATAAAATGTTGGAAAAATCCTTCTAGATATCAGCTGAGGTAAATAATTTATGAAGAATACCCCAATGGCGATCATGGCAATAATAAAAATAGATATATGAGACTTGATTAAATTAAAAAGCTTCTGCACAGCCAATAAAATAATAAACAGAGCAAATAGCCTACATAATGGGAGAAAATATCATAAACTATTCATCCAATAAAGGGCTAATAACCAGACTCTGCAAAGAACTTGAGCAAATCAGAAAAAAATAACCCCATCAAAGACATGAACATAAGCTTTTCAAAATAAGATCTACAAATAGCCAATAACATATGAAAAATGCTCAACATCAGTAATCATAAGAGCAATGCAAATCATTACTAAAACCATAATGAGACAGCACCTCACTTCTGTTGGAATGGCTTTTATTAAAAAGTCCAAAAACAATAGATGTTGGCATGGATGCAGAGATAAAGGAATACTTCTAAACTGTTGGTGGGACTGAAAATTAGTACTATGTCACTGGAAAACAGTATGGACATACCTCAGAGAATTAAAGCAGAGCTATGTACCATTGGATCCGGAAAGTCAACTACTACTAAGTATTTACCCAAAGAAAATAAGCTATTTTATCAAAATGACACTTGCATTCCAATGTTATTTCGGTATAATTCACAATTGTAAAGATGTTGAATCAACCTAATTGCCCATCAACCCATGTATGAGTGGATTAACAAAATGTGTTATATGTATACCATGGTGTACTACTCAGACGTGAAGAAGGACAACTTAATGCCTTTTCCAGAAATTTGGATGGAACGAGAGACCATTCTCCTAACTGAAATATCTAAAGAATGGAAAACAAACACCACCTGTACTCACTATTAAATTGGAATGAACTCAAGAACATGCATGTGCTTAGAGGGGAGTAAAAGTTAACAGAAATCAAGTAGGGGAGCGGGGAGCAGGGGATGGGGCTAACCTACAAACGGGCCCAGTGAACACTATCTGCGTGACAGGCACACTTAGACCATGACTCAAGCATTATAAAAAGTGATCCTCCATAACCAAAAGTATTTGTAGACCCATAATTCTTTGGGGAAAAAAAAAGAAACAAAGAATATAGAGACAGAGAATGGCTTCATACAGCCATTTTCAAGTAAAGCAGGGAGCCAGATTTTACCATACATACCAGAGAAAATAAACTGACATAATCCACTACTCAGTACTTAGAGACTATTCTTCAAAAGTGCATAGGTTAAGGGTAAGAAGTCTTAATGGCTAATAATTAGAGCACTGATTCTAGAAGAAAGCATTCCAGTGAGACATACCAGACCTGGAAGAAAATCTAATCTGAAGGAGACTCATTCACAGTGACTGAAAGCTGTTATATCATCAGACCGTGCTGAGGAGCAAGTGATAACTGGCTGAAATCTAGCAGGAACACTCAAATAGTTTGATATAACGTATCATTCCAATGACCAAATTACTCTCTTATAAAATCCCAAGCAAACCACCTAAGTGTTTAAAATAGTGACATCTGGAGCAAAAGAAGACACTACTTGAATACTGTAATCAATGTTCTGTTTCCAGAGTGAAGAACAGGTCGCCTAAATTCATTATGGAGCACTCTTTTAATGAGGCTCCTTTCGGGGTTTGCTCAAATGAGAGCAGATATGAGAAGCATACATAGAAAGATGGTAAACCCAAACTATCAAGGGTTCAATGCAGCGTTATTGAGCTATGTGCAGGACAGCCTGTTAAATGTTGTGGTTGCACAGATGAAACAAGTGCTTTGCCTGAAAAGCAAGGTAAGCTCTCAGTGAAAAGGTGCCATGTGATGAAATAGTGTCATAACAGTGGCAGAACTCAAAGCGTAGTGTGGTGTATATAAGTTCATGGCCAATTGTTAAGAAGAGCTCAAAGAAGGTGTCTGTGGCTCCAAAGAGGGTACAAATAATGAGTTTTCTTCTCAGCAGTATTCTCAGGAGACATTTTCTTCTTGTTCTTTTCTTTGCTGATTACCAAGAATGAAAACTCGGCAGCTTTAGATATAAAATATTTATTAGAAGTCAGTGCATGGAGTAGCATAGATATCAGGAATTAAATTTATTATCTGTAACACAAACTATAAGAAAGCTAGAAGGCAATAAGCCTGGCCACACAGCCCAGACTGCCTGTCTCTGTCAATAGATACATAAAAGCTACTATTGAGCATCTCTTCCAAATAGAACAGCAGCAATATAAAGTGAATGGAACATAGAGGCTGTAAACACGTCTGCATATTGTGTTCTTAAAATAGAAATTTCAAGCATCAGGAAATTAATAGCCAGAACAATAACAAAGGACACTTAGCAAACAAAATGAATTCCAGACAGCTGTAGCACTTTCACACTTGGAAATCTGGTTTGTAGTCTTGTGAAAAGAAAGACATATGAAAAGAATAAAAGATGTCAAAGATAAGTGTCGATGAACTTAGCTATGAATATCCTCAATGAGCATGTTAAATTTCCTTTGGGAAATTATTAAATTGAAAGTGTATTGCACCAATTAAGAATGGAAAAAATCAAATTAAGAAAATGGGAAAAGAAAGTTATATTTTTCTTTTCAAGAAGTTCTATTTGGCTTCTTTTCAAATCTGCTTCAATTTTCATAGTCACACGGTCTTTGCTTATATATTAAATTCCCTCTGTAATCTTTTGAAATAGTACCCCTAATTTATATTTTGATTCTGGTAATTTGAAGATATTGAAGCCTTGGCAAGTCTGTGCAGTGTGTTCTGCTGACTCTCACTCATAGTGTCTTGCTCTTTCATGCAATTTAAATCACATGAATGGGAAAAATCTAATTAAGAAAAAAAAAACTTATTGGACAAGTCAACTAGTAATAGGACACAAGTAAAAAGAGTAAATTAGAGAACTAGAACCCAAGGTTGAAGAAATCACCAGACTGCAACACAGAGAAAAATAAAAAGATAAGAAAAAAATTTTTAAAGAAAGATTAAGAGGCATGAAGGATACAAATAAAGAACAGCATACCTACATAATAAGAAGTCTAGAAAAAAAGATGATAGTGAAAATGAGGGAGAAACAGTACATAAAGAAATAATGCTTAAGAATTTTTCAGAATAAAATGAACAAACTCCTAGATTGAGGAAGCAGAACAAATAATAAGGATTAAACATATACACACACACAGAGGCACACACAGACATTACCTTAAATGTTGACTCCCAGACACATAGATTTCACATAATAAAATGAAATTTCAGAATTTCAAAGGCATAGAGAAAATCTTGAAGAGTCAGACAAGGTGGTGTGGCAGAGTTAAAAATAAGAAAAGATGAAAAAAGAAGTATTACAGAAAAGAATGCATAAGAGAAGAAGACAGAAAAAAATGCTGAAACCAGCAAACAAGAAAGCCAGACTCTCCTTGGGGATAAAAGCTGCTAACAGCCCAGGGATGCTTGTGAGAGGAGGTGAACCTGAAATCCTGGCATTGAGCCTAGAAGGCTAACATGTTCCCAGATTGGCAGTGCCCTTGACTCCTGTTGGCAAATTAAAATCTTCCTTAGGAGAGGTTTCAAGATTCCCCAACAATAAATTCAGTCTATTATAACTTCATAAATAATATTTCCACTTTATTTTCCCCTCCGCAGTATCCAGATGGTTAACAGGTAAAAAAAAATAAATCAGTTAGATAGTTAGATAGAATGAATAATATTTGCTAGCACAACAAAATGACTACACTCAACAATAAGTTATGGTACACTCTACCTAGAAGAGTAGAATTAGAATGTTCCTAACACAAAGAAATTATAAATGCTTGAGGTGATGGATATCCCAGTTATATATTACATATCTGTATCAAAATATCACATGTGCCCTATAAATATATATAACAATTTTGTACCCATAATAATTATGTTATAAAATTTAAATATATATATGTATTTTTTTCAAATACTTAGGGGGACAAGCTACCATTAAGGAAAATCAGTAGAATAACAACAGGTCTAGATGCCTAAGAACTTCAAATGTTATAATTATCAGACACTAATGTAAAATTACCATCTCCAGAATGGTCACAAAAAAAATGGTAATAAAAATCACAAAGGAACCTACAATAAAATATTATTTGACTTTAAAAGGAAGGACATTCTGACACATGCTACAACATGCTAGCCTTGACTTTGCTAAGTGAAATAAGCCAGTCACAAAAAGACAAATCCCATATCATTCTACTTATTAGAGGCACCTGGAGTAGAAATCAGAGACAGAAAGTAGAACGGTGTCAGAGGTCGAGGGAGTGAAGAGCTGTCTAATGGGTGTGGCATTCAGTTTTGCAGGATGACGAGTTTTGGAGGCTGGAATGTACTTAACATGACTGAACTGTACACTTAAAAAGGTTTTAAGATGGGAAATTTTATCACGATTAAATTTTTTGTTAAAAAATCACAAAGGACAAGATGTCATAAAAGTGACCAGGCAGATCTACTAAATAAGAAAGGAGCCAAGTGTAATGCACACTAGTCGGGTGACAGGTGCACTACAATCCCTGACTTCACCTCTATACAGTTCATCAAGGTAAAAACAAAACAAAACGAATTTGCAACCTACATCTACTGGAAAAAAAAAAAAGAAATGAAACTTCTGACAACGAAAAATAAATGCATTTTACTTTATAAAAAATTGAAAACTTGGGTGGTGCCCATGCTCAGTGGGTAGGGTGCCAGTCATATGCACCAAAGCTGCCAGGTTTGAACCCGGCCCTGGCCAGCTAAAACAACAATGACAACTGCAACAGCAACAACAAAAAATGGCCGGGCGTTGTCGCGGGCACCTGTAATCCCAGCTACTTGGAAGGTGGAGGCAAGAGACTCTCTTGAGCCCAGGAATTGGAGGTTGCTGTGAGCTGTGATGCCATAGCACTCTATCCAGGGTGACAGCTTGAGGCTCTGTCTCAAAAAAAATAAAAAAATAATAATAAAACACAAAGGTCTAAATAAGTCTCACCAGAGTTTCAGAGGAGAAGAATTGAGGAGAGGCAATGTTCTTAGAAGTAATGGCTGAGATTTTCCCCATAATTGATGAAAGACATGAATTCACTGACAAAGGAAGCACAGTCTATATCAAGAGGATGAATAATAAAAATATGTACCTGGACATACTAAAAACTACAGATCTCTAAAGACAAGGAAATATCTGAAAATCATAAGAGAGAAAAGACATATTTACACAGAGAAAAAGTTAAAAAGTTAGTGCCTCCAGACTTTTCATCTCTTATACACTCCTGGTTTAAGTATATGTGCACCAGTGCAACGATTTTGGAAAATAATTCACCATTTTTAGTAAAGTGGAAGATGCACGTACACTACTCCCCAGTAAGTAGACTCCTTTAAAAAAAAATCACTGTTAGTGGGACTGCAAAGTAATACAGCCTCTTTGGAAAGAAGTATGGAGAATCCTCAATGAATTAAAATTAAATCTCCCATTTGATCCTATAGTCCCACTCCTAAGCATCTACCCAGAAGAAAAAAAAATCATTTTATTACAATGACATATGTACCAGACTGCTTATCACAACTCAATTTACAGTTGCCAAGATGTGAAAACAACCTAAATGCTCATCAATTCAGGAATGGATTAACAAACTGTGGTATATATATACTGTGGAATACTATTCAGACATAAAAAATATGGTGAAAAGTTGAAACACATTCTTTTTTAGTAAAGTATCACAAGAATGGAAAAGCAGGTATCAAATGTACTCTATTCTAATATGAAGCCAGTAGACTATCTAATTCATGCTCACATAGGAGAAAAACTCATTTCAATTCAAGTTGGAGGGAGGGGGGGAGGGAATGGGAGGTTTGGGGTGCTCCCACTGAATGAGCACAAGGTAAGAGTGTATGACACGCCTTTTGTGCAGGACATAGCCACAAGAGGGACTCTACCTAACAAATTCAAATATTGTGTGTTTGTACCCTCACATTAACCTGAAATAAAAAAAAAAAAAAAAAGAAAGAAAAGAAAAGAAATAGAGCACCACAACCCACTTTGGCCATGTACACCAAAGCCATACACAAGAATGTCCATAGGAGCATCTCTTGTAATCACACAAAATTTAAAAACAACCCCAAAGGATATCAAATTTTAATATATGCATAACATGGAATACTGTTAGCATAAAAAAACCTTGAATAATTTCACAAACAAAACATTAAGTAAAAACTAGTAGAACCGTAATTATACGGTTCAAAAATATGTAAAGTTAACAACGATTGAGGAGGAGTCTGTCCCCTAAGAAGGGAGGGCAGTGCGATGAAGGAACAAAACACAAGCAAAGTAATCACGGCACAGTTCCTATGTGGGTGGTGCTTCTTTTTTATCCCTTTTACCTTACATATAGCAATTTCATTTTTTGAAATAATAATAGCTAACTCTTTACTATTTAATTCTAACCATAATCCTATGAATGATGTACTATTTTATTCCCATTATGTACATGGGAAACTTAGGTACAGAAAGATAAAGTCCAAAGTCCTGGGCTAGCAAATGGCAGATCCAAAACCAGAATCCAAGTCATGTGTCTCCGTAACAAAAGTTCCCAAGTACTGGGTTAGTCTCTGTTTCTTTTGTATATATGCAATATTCCCTTTTAAAAATGAAAAGAAGGCTCGGCGCCTGTAGCTCAACAGGCTAAGGCGCCAGCCACGTACACCTGAGCTGGCGGGTTCGAATCCAGCCCGGGCCCGCCAAACAATGATGGCTGCAACCAAAAAAATGGCCGGGCGTTGTGGTGGGCGCCTGTAGTCCTAGCTACTTGGGAG